>QEOT01124127.1:99147-111647 GCA_003123785.1 Pterocarya stenoptera
TAATCCTATCACTAACTAATATATAATTATACCATATTATAATTAAGTATAGACTATAGTTATACAGTTATACTTATACTAATATTACTAATATATAGCTATACTATATTACTAATAGTCTAATACTTTATACTAATACTATTATATAGTTATACTAATCATGATTCATAATAACTAATCACTATAAGTCTATAACTATATATATTTAGTATCAATATATTAATATATTCTTTAATGTATTATTAATACTATTAAGTATTAAGAGTTATAGTATAAATTAATTTAGTATTGTAAATAAATTTTTTTTATTAATTGATGTGAAAAAAAAAAAGGGCCAGACCGAATGGACCGGACCGGACCGATGACTACCGATCTGGTTCGGTCCCTATAGGAGTTCGGTCCGGTCCGGTCCGGTCCGACCATAAAATTCGGTCCATGGCCGGACCGAACCGAACCGGACCGGACCGGCCCGTTTACACCCCTAGGACTCATAAAATACAAACTTTCAAGAACTCACATGTCAAGCTAGCTAGTGATTCAATTATTTTTCATTTTACGTTCTTTACTTCTCCCTCTAATAATCATTCAAATTATTTATAAATACTTTTAAATTAAGAAATTGCTCTATTAATATTCCCTCCACACTGCTTACATTTTTTTTTTTTAAAAGTTAAGCATTGTATAGATAAACTAAACGGTTACATGGATACAAGATTCAGTGAGATGAGAGTTCCCGACAATCTTCCCAAAACAAGCAAAAAGCAGCACCCAAATAAAATAAAAATAAAAATAAAAAGCGGGGTTAGTCAAAAGCTTGACTCCAACCCAGTCCCACAAGGGGAAGCTGCTCAAAAGCGATTTTAACATAGTCTAGTAAACAGACTATAATCCTACGACTAAACACCGTAGTCGAGAGGGGTGCGTTGCATTTTGTTGATCTGGTCCAACTGTAAGAGACTATCACGACCATATCGTCGAGACTATCACGACCATATCGTCTTGATCGCTGGTTAGGGAAAGTAGTAACATATGAGAATAGCAACTAGAAGATGACCCGATACACCGGCGAAGGACCACCACCGATGGCAATGGCACGTGTAGGACACGCGCCACATTGAGTAAGAAAGGAGCATGTGGATATGAAAGATCTGAGGCTGCTTGCCACGATGGTGCCTCACGTGGCGGCTGGAAACCCCCTCTGGTGCGGCGGCGCATGAGACCCACGCGCACTGTAAGCAGCACGAGGGCCACACGCGCCATTGGTTTGGATAGATTTCTTCCTCTGTTTGACAGATCGGCGGCTGGGGAGACCATTGGAGGGGCGCTTGGCGGTCATAAAATGCCGGCAAGTAGCAGATCGGAACAACTTGTTACTATCGCCGAAAAATGTACAGAAAAACTAGAAATAAACCTATGAACTAGGGTTGGGCGATCGGAGGGGGGGAGGAGACGAAGCTCCACCCCCCTCTGAGTGGTAACGCTGTGATGGCTGACTTGGGTGAAGAGAGAGAGCTCTGGGGAGAAAAACGGGGTAGAGAGAAAGCTTTCCGCGCTGCTTACATGATCATAAGCATTGGTTTTCAAGATATTTGATTTTTTTTAAAGTTCTTTTACAAATTGCATTACGTGAAATCAACAGTAAAAATATCAATAGAGCAAATTACAATATTTGTTCTTTATACTGAATTATAAATAGAATTTTTTTCAAATCAAATAAAAAATCAATAACATATATAAAAGATGAAAAACATTGATGAGCATTGTGAATAGTAAAACATATATGGGGATGAGAGTGTAGCAGGAGGATGGCTCGACCGCGTTGATGTTAAAATTGAGCTTGACCGCTTTGTTATGGTGGGAGCTAGAGCTTGATCGTACCCCAAAAAAAAAAAAAAAAAAACAGGTTAGATTAAATAATCCAAATCACAAGTTTGAGGTTTGCAAATCTGAACCATCTCACTTGAATGTGGTGAAGGCTGGTGACACACGAGTGATGTCCATTGGCAGCCATGTTTTGGCCACAATGAGGACATGGGATGCCCATGATAACGAACGGTCTATTCTGGTGATGACAAATTAAGATGCTCGAGCGATGCTTGGGAGGGGCTTTGTAGCCGATATTTCATGCCACATAGGTGATCTCCAGCGAAGTATTGGATGGGAAGCCCCTCTAAAGCTGATGGACCATGGCGACTACTAGGTTTCTCAAGGAATCTCGAGGAGTTTTGAGGGGAAAATCTTCCAAAAAGCAAATTCGTTAGTAAAAATAAAATAGCAAGTTTGAAAGAGGCAAACCAAGAAAATTGGTTGTTGCGTTAAACTATTCGTTGAATGAGGTTGTTTGCTGCCGAGTTATTTTTGTGTAATGGTGGTTGTTTGCCCGAGTACTATTTTTTTGCACCTTTTTTTTTCCTTGTGTGAATTGTGACTCCCTATTGGTTATAACTAGCGACCGAATTGCACCGTTTTTGTTCTTGGGTTCATGCTTACCCCGCCAGCTTTGCTCGGCCCGTTTGGGCCTCTTGTCGGTTAGCTCTGTCTTTAGCTATGGCTGCCGGTAGTGTCACAATGTCATTTGACATGTGAGGTACCCTTCTATGAACCAGCTTGGCACAATATGCGAGCTAGGCATGAAGCGAAGACGTTGGTCTGGTGCGATAAGGGCGAGACACCTTTGTTGAGCTAGAGGAGATGTTGCATGCTTCCCCCCCCCCCTCCCCCCCCCGGGCGCATGGTCCACCAGATAATAACCAGTGAATCTGAGCTTTTTCTCACCAGGGTCGGTTGCTCTCCATCTTTGCTTGCCAGGTTAGTTGCTCACCATCTTTGCTTGCCAGGTCGGTTGCTCGCCACGGTCGATTGCTCTCCATCTTTGCTCGTCATGGAGTGGTTGTTCGTCCGTTTGTTGCTGTTTTTTCTCCCGCCATGCATGATCGGTTGCCTGCCATCTTTGCCTGTCACAATCAATTGCCCGCCTTGGAGTTGTTGCTCGCCATGGGAAGTGCACTGCTTGGCGAGATCATTGCTCTCCACAATGGTGGCGAGGAGGGGTGGGCGTGGGTACTGAACTTGCACACTGTTTGTCGTCTTTGCGGGAGCCCCCTAGCGGCAAGTAATGGAGGTAACGAGGGGACTTGCAATGGTGGAGGGATGTTGTCGCAGGTAGTGGAGGTAACGAGGAGCTCTACGGTGGGAAGAGCTTTTGTGTTTCGTGGACCTTCACGACGGTGACAAAAAATGAAGTGATCAAGCTCCCATGGTGTGCTCTGGTGAGAATGGAGAGGGATGGTGGTGAGGAACTCCATTGAGGTCAGGAACCTAGCTCGTCGACGACAGACAATGCCGGCGAGCCAAGTGGTGATCGGTGGTTGGACCTTCAGGGTGCACAGGAATGTGCAACCTCTGCTCGGAGCTCTATGCCTGACGTGATTGACGTCTGGCATCGAGGAACCACCCCATCGGCGACAAAAATTGCCAGCGGTGTGGGTAGTGGCTGGTGTGTGGGCCTCCACAGGCAATCTCTACTCGCATTGTGCAAGGCGTGCACAGTGTGCCGCTGCAGTGAGCCGCCGGTAGAGGGCTCTATCGTTGCAATTTCTCCACCATGCAGGGTTGCCGACGTAAAACCCTGTCGGCGCTATTGGGATGGTGGCGAGGAACTCCATTGAGGTCAAGAACCTAGCTTGCCGATGACAGACAATGCCGGCGAGCTAGGTGGTGATTGGTAGTTGGACCTTCGGGGTGCACAGGAACGAGCAACCTCTACTCGGAGCTCTATGCCTGATGTGATTAGAGTCCGGCGTCGAGGAACCACCCCACCGGCGACAAAAATTGCCAACGGTGTGGGTAGTGGCTGGTGTGTGGGCCTCCACAGGCGATCTCTACTAGCACGTGCAAGGCGTGCACAACGCGCCGTTGCGGTGAGCGGTCGGTAGAGGGATTTGTCGTCGCGGTATCTCCACCATGCGGGGTTGCCGGCATCAAATCCCATCGGCACTATTGGGGTGGTGGCTGCAGGTCCTACCTCACAGGTTCCTTACGTGCGCTGTGCATGTTGTACGTGCGTAGTGCATGCTGTACGTGCGTAGTGCATGCTGGAAATTTAGAAAAGTTGTAACGGTGAGATGAGATGAGATGAAATACTTTTACTATACAAACGGGGCCCTAACACCACGTTCAGAGTTGAGTGCCACATGTACTCATACACAAGGCAAATGATTTTGGACAATGTTAGAGTGCCTACCAAATGTGCCAATCAAATGTGCACACTAATATAAATGAGTTTTATTTTTATTTTTTTAGACGTAGTTTTTTAAACATCCTTAACCATTAAGAAAAAAATATAAATTCACTAATAGTCACTTCCTTAGTTATTAAAAAAATAAAAATAAAATAAAAATATATGAATGGATACAAATATATTTAACAGTCATACTATCATTTTTTAATAATTTTTAAACACCCAATTTTCCTTGCGGCCCCATGAGAGATAATTTCACACAAAAATGTGATTACATACGTCAGTTTTGTCCTTGATTAGAAGGAGAAAAAATACGTCAGTTTTATCAAAATTTTTGGGGGCTCCATGGCCCCACCTTACCTTGGTCACTGATATTGACCAAGGGTGGCTCTACAGCCATAGCTGGGAGCTGGGATTGCTCGGGCATTTCATGTGTATTTTTTTTAATGTTTTTTTACATGTATTTTTTAATATTTTTAATTATATTTTTTTTAAAAATTCACAACATTATTAAAAAATAATTCCCTAATCACAAAGTAAAAATAAAAGAAAAAAAAATCTTAGCAGAAGTCCTGAGCAGGGGCCCAGTGGAAAGACTAACATTTTCCATCACTTTCATATATTACCACTATTTCAAGGCTTGGACTCCATAAATCAACAATTGACAAGAAAAAAACGGTTCTCTCAAAGAAACTCTTGTATAAACTTCAGAGTTTCAAAGGAAATAATTGAATGAGTCTGAGTAGAATTAATGGCGGCTGGTACGTGTCAAGCTTCTGCCGTAATTTCGACGAAGCTTCATCGAAATTAAAGCATCTTTGAAAAAAACAGTATTCATTCAAGATTAATGCACCATGCACCCACAATCCACATCATTAATGTTGTTAAGTAGTCAGACATAGCAAGAAGAAACGTCATCAAATACAAACTTTCGAGAACTCACATGTCAAGCTAGCTTGTGATTCAATTATTTTTCATTTTACGTTCTTTATTTAGATCTCCCTCTCATAACCCTTCAAATTATTTATAAATGCTTTTAAATTAAGAAATTGCTCTATTAATATTCCCTCCACGCTGCTTACATGATCATAAGGATTGATTTTCAAGATATTTGATTTTTTTTTAAGTTCTTTCACAAATTATATTATGTGAAATCAACAGTAAAAATAATATCAATAGAGCAAATTACAATATTTGTTCTTTATACTGATTTATAAATAGATTTTTTTCAAATCAAATAAAAAATCAATAACATATATAAAAGATGAAAAAAAAAACTGATGAGCATTGTGAACAGCTAGTAAAACATATATGGGGGGACAAAAGATGTTGATTTTTATAGATGTACTATACCTAGTCATGATCAGTCTAATCATGCAACTTCACATATATAATATGAGTTTAATTTAGTAAGGAAAATGCTATTTTGATTTGTTACCGAATTGACTTTTTTTTTTTTAATTTTATATGAATAAAAGATCATTTTATAACTGATTTGTCAAAAAGTAAAATTGAAAAAAATGGAATTTGATCACATTTTCGGTCCCTGGAGCAATATCCTTTTAATAAAATTGGAATAATGTCTCTGATCCAATATAATATATACGAGAAATATTTAATGTGTATAATTACGGAGAGAGTTTTTTCCATCATCAGTACTGAACTTTCGTAAAAGACTTATTTTACTGACTATATATATATATATATATATATGCATTGCAAAATATGAACTTCACTCTTGGAAAAACTATTTTGTAATTATTATACATTAGTTCCTTTTATAATATTTAAAATAAAATCGTAAAATATTTATAACTTTATTATTACAAATATTTGCAAGTCCATTAGACCCACTAACAAATCCCCCCACCATTCAGCTTGTAAGTGTCATCACTGTCAATAAGAGCTCATTTTTGGATATTCAGAATATTTCAAAATATTTGTGAATAGTAATAAAATAGTTAGTAAATAATAGTAAAATAGTTTGAGTTAAGATATTTTATTGGGTTTTAGGAAATGAGAAAAAAAAAGTTGAATAAAAATAAATACTATTTTTGTTTTAAAATTTGAAAAAGTTGTATTATTTTTTGTATTTTGTTTAGAAGTTTGAAAATTTTGTAATAATTAGATAATTATTAGATGAAAAAGTAGAATATTTGAAATTGAAAAGTGTTAAGTGTTTGAGTGATATTTGGAAAGAAATTTTTTGAGAATATCTTAAAATACTTGAGAACAGTTGTGTTCTCAAACGGTCCTAAAATTGCTCTGCATGTTTTATTTAACCATATGTACTTCCACGTTTTATAATAACAAAGGACAATGCTAGGGTAACCGAAAAAGGTACCCTTGTACAAATGGTGAAAATTGTATTTTTATTTTTTGTAGTTTTTTCAAATATTTTTTAAATCCCTTTAAACATCTTGTAAAAAATTCACAAACAGATTAAAAATACTTACTTAAACATTAAATAAAATAAACAAAGAACCAGTAGATTCTCTTCGTAGCTTCTATCGGTGGGAGAAGCATTTTTTAATAACAAAATATTAAAAAATAAAATATTAAAAAAAATAACGAAAACAAACTTTAGGAAAATACTATGTGGCGAGGGTTTTGTTAGTAGGTCCAATAAACGAATGCTCAAAATGAGGGAAGTTGAGAGTATAAGAATGATTTGAAGAGTACCATCAGTCTCCTTCTCAGTGCGTCTTTCTATGATCTGACTTGCATGAGACAGAGTTTTGCATGGTGTTTTTAACTTTTTAGAAAGAAAGGATGAAAGAGCGTGTGTGAGAGAGAGAGACGAATGAGAAGAAGAAGAAAAACAAGAAGCTTTTTTGTGTGGTACAAGCCTGCAAGGAGGCTTCTACAGAAGAGATACAAAAATAAGAGTCAAGTTTTTCCACTGAATTCCTCGATATATTGTATTGCATTTCAAGAGATATTTATACATAGTTTGTACAAGAATATGAAAGAATAAAATAGTTATACAACTCGAGAGAATGACTAACAGAAAAGCCTACGATTTCCCTAAGGTTTCTTCTGCAGTGGACTTTGGTGAGGTGTCAATATTCTCTATCTTAATATGCCCCCTCGAGTCCAAGGGAGTGTCAACAACATTGAGACTCGTCCTTAGTTTGAAAAATATCTCAGCTACAAATGGCTTTGTAAATATGTCTGCAATCTGATCCTTTGAGCTGATGAAGGAAATATTTAATGTCTTTACCGCAACTCTATCTCTAACAAAATGGAAGTCAATATCCATATGCTTTGTTCTAGAGTAATAGACTAGATTGGCAGCCAAGTAAGTGGCTCCAATATTGTCACACCAAATTGTGGGAGCTTGATTTAAAGGTAGTCCAAGTTCTGAAATGAGTGTCTGAAGCCAGATTAACTCTGCTACTGAGGAAGCTACAGCCTTGTATTCTGCTTCTGTGCTCAATCTTGCAACAGTGTGTTGCTTCTTGGAACTCCAAGAAATTAGATGTTTGCCCAAATAAACACAAAGGCCACCAGTTGATCTTCTATCATCTGGGCAGCCAACCCAATCTGCATCCGAATAAGCTTGAAGTTTGAATGAGGATTGTGAGGAGAAAAATAGACCATGATTTAAAGTGCCTTTCAAGTAACGCATTATTCTCTTTACTGCAATCCAATGAGGTAATTTGAGTGCATGCATGAATTGACACACCTTGTTTACCGCAAAGGAGATGTCAGGCCTAGTAAGTGATAAATACTACAAACCTCCAACAACACTTCAAAACAGTGTAGGATCATCAAAACTAGGTGAGTCGAATTTAGACAGCTTCAAAGATGCTGCCATGGGAGATCTGATAGACTTGGCTTGCAACATGTTAGCTCGAGATAATAGGTCCTTAATATATTTTCGTTGAGAGAGCAGTAGACCATCACTCAACCTAATAATCTCCAGACCTAGGAAGTAGGACAGACTACCCAAATCTTTAACAGGGAATGCTTCACTTAAGTCATGAATGAACTTATCAATGGTAGAGGCACGAGAAGCAGTAATTATAAAATCATCAACATAGACTAGGAGATACATGCGTAGATCACCATGACTAAGGATGAATAATGATGCATCAGCTTGAGAAGCCTTAAAAAAACCGTAGGATAGTAACCAAGTACTCAACTGGGCAAACCATGCCCTAGGGGCCTACTTGAGGCCTTAAATTGATTTCTGCAATTTACAAACATAGTTGGGGTGGAAAAGGATCTATAAAACCTTGGGGTTGTTGCATGAATACCTGATCATTGAGTGTTCCATGAAGGAAGGCATTCTAAATGTCAATCTGTCTGAGATGCCAGCCACGGGCAACCGCAATAGATAAAACGAGTTGAATGGTAGGGGCCTTGACCAGGGGACTGAAGGTCTCCTAGAAGTCGATACCAGGTTGTTGGTGGTAGCCTTTGGCTATAAGTCTCACCTTTCTCCTCTCAATAGAACCATCAGCCCTTAATTTTGTACTGCACACCCACCTGCAACCAAGTATAATAGCAGAGGGATTGGGCGGAACCAAAATCCAGGTATGATTTTGGAGAAGGGCACGAAACTCCTGTTGCATGGCATCTTGCCATTCTAAGTGTTTTGAAGTTGCTACATAACTGGTTGAATTTTTGGGAGTGTGTACAGTGGTAGTGAGACAAGCTCGAGAAGGATATGGGATGTACCGTCCATACGAACACGAGGACGAGAGGACTGTGTGTGGGATCGAGTGATAATGGAGGAATGTGGTGGAGTGAGAATGGGATGAGATTGGGAATTAGGGTTTTGATGCGAAGAAGTTGATGGATTGAGATTAGGGATTGTGGTTCAGGAAGGAGAAGAGTAGGTAGAGGAATTAGGGATTTCAGGGGAGGTAGGCAATGATACTGGAGGAGATGTAAGTTGCGGGCCTGGGCCTGGGCCAAGAATTGATTTGGAGAGTAGAGGTAAAAGGGCTTGTGAAGAGTTATTGGTGGACGGGTTTGAAAGAACAGAAGGAGAAGAAGTTGTGATGAGTCGTGAGTTAGAGTAGGGGAAGTCATCTTCATGAAATAAAATGTCCCGAGATATATACAAACGTTGAGTGGTAAGGTCCAAACAGTTAAAACCTTTATGTAGAGAACTGTAACCAATAAAAAGACATGGAGCAGAGCAGAAGTTAATTTTATGCTTGTTATAAAGGCGTAAATTGGGAAAACACTTGCAACCAAACACTTTTAAAAAATGATAATCAGGGTGACGATGATAAACTTGAAAAAAATGGAAATTTATTTTGAAAAGTAGGAGATGGTAAGAGATTAATGAGATAAGCAGCGGTCTCAAAAGCCTCAGCCCAAAAATGAGGAGGAAGAGAGGCGTGGGCCATAAGGGCAAGCCAAGTTTCTACAATATGCCGATATTTCCTTTCCACAAGCCCATTTTGTTGATGGGTATGTGGACAGGAAAATTGGTGATGAATACCCAGTTTTTGACATTCGAGTGTGAGAGATTTAAATTCCCCACCCCCATCAGTTTGTAGTGCAACAAGCTTGGTATTGAAAAGACATTCGATGTAAGGTAAAAAAATGGAGAAAACATGAAGAACATCATACTTTAATTTTAATAGATAAAACCAGGCGAACCTGGTGAATTGATCAACAAAGGATACATAGTACTTGTAGCCTAATCAAGAAACAGACGGGGCCGAGCCGCAAACATCTGCGCAAACAAGCTCTAAAGGCCTAGTGGAAGAGGCCCAGTGAGACACAAATGGTAGTTGGTGGCTTTTAGCAAGTGGACAATCGAGGCAACTGTATTTAGAGGTGTTGGAAGAAATCTTCAAACAATTGGTGCGCAAGATGTTGGAGACGACAGAGTTATGAGGATGGCCTAACCAAAAATGCCACTGAGCCGCGGTAGTTCGTTCGCCAATATGAGTTGACGGAGAGAGGATAGAAAGTGATGGAGTCGTGGAAGGGGAGGGAAACACATAAAGGCCATCACAGATTGGACCTGTGAGGAGGGACCATATCAGTGTCAAGTTTTTCCACTGAATTCCTCGATATATTGTATTGCATTTCAAGGGATATTTATACATAGTTCGTACAAGAATCGGGAAGAATAAAACAGTTATACAACTTGAGAGAATGACTAATAGAAAAGCCTACGGTTTCCCTAAGGTTTCTTCTGCAGTGGCCTTTGGTGAGGTGTCAATATTCTCTATGTTAATATGAGGATGATGAGTAAAATTTTTCAATAAGATGTACCACGTCTCATCAATCTTTTTAAGAAGAATCAACCTATTTCAGATGGAAAATATGTCGCCGCAAAAGTATGCCAACGTTGAATTCCATGAAAATATAGTATTAGTGACGACTTTTTATGTTTAGCATATAGTTTGGACGGTAATAATATTATTACATATACGCCGACTCATTTAATTTTTACCAGGAGTTTATCACTGCATATGCCCAACATTTGTGATGAATTTTAAATCCCCGAACATAATTTGGTCGCCAAAACGCCAACTTTCTAGTAGGGAGTGGGTTGGTTGCTATCTATAAGTATATAAATTATCATATGAAAAATTATTTGTAAAGATGATCTATATTATAGAATCTATATGGGTTTCTTTTGGATTTTATGATTTTGGTATGTGTATATATACATATATATATAAATATTCTATCACCAAAATATCTTCTACATTCCCCTCACACTATTTCGTGTATGTTTTATTTATTTATTATGTTGATATTGTAAAAATCGCACAACATGCCTGAATGGGAGAAATAGTCATTCTCGGGAAGCTCATTGGGGGAGCCCGCTGGGGAGAGTCTGCCGGGTGAGTCAGCCGAGGAGAGCCCGCTGGGATAGTCTGTCAGGTGGGAGTGATTGGTCCGTGCCGAGATGGTGTAGGTGGTGAAGAGTCCTGAGTTGAATTTCCTAAGCGGATGAAGGTTTGTCTGGAGCTGAGCTTCCCAAGCGAAGATCCCGAGCAGATGAAGGTTTTCCTGTGCCGTGGAGTTTTTTCGAGCTACATGTGGAGTCTCGAGTCGTGCTTCTCGAGCGGAGTAGGTTATGGGTGGAGCAGGTGTCGAGTAGATCATGTGGTGTCGAGCAGGTAACTCCTGAGCAAAGTGGCTCCTAAGCTAAGGAGGTGGCCATCCAAGCGGGTGAGGTCTGGGCAGATGAATTACGAGCTGAGGGGCTGTGATGGTGACTCCCGAGCAGCATGTGGTGCAGTCTCGAGCTGGTGGGTTGCCGAGCTATTGCTTCCCGAACAGATGGGTCTTGAACTGGTAACTCCCGAGTGAAGTTCTCAAGCAGATGAAGGTTTTTCCGTGCTGTGGTGTTTTTTCGAGTTGCATGTGGAGTCCCGAGCCATGCTTCCTGAGCGAAGTAGGTTTTGGACTGAGGAGGTGTCGAGTAGATCATGTAGTGCCAAGTAAGTAACTCCCGAGCAAAGCGGCTCCCGACCAGATGACTTTCGTGTAGGTGCATGGCTTCCAGGTAGATGGGTCTCGTGCTAGTGAGGGACTGCCGAGGAGGTGACCACCATGGTCATGGAAGATAATGTTGGCAGCCCTCGTGGCGGTCGACCGTTTCCTCTGGAGAACCCATGGAGTGGGCCCGAGACCATCTCCGGTGCACAGGATCGTGCACCCGCAAGGACACTTGAGCACGGCCATTGCAGGAGGTGGCAGCTCAGGTAGAGACGAAGGTGATCAGCGGACCATCTGGTTGTCGCCATAGTTCTTGCAGTGCCACGGCGGTCCTGGGCTGTGAGGCCTTCATCCTGTACAAGACCACAACTTGTGGTTCTTTTGTTGGAGTCGCCTCCCCCAGGGGGGGGAGAGGAGGATGGTCGTCGTAAAAAATTGCTGGCGAGCCACTTAGTGGCCGCCAGTAGGTGTGGCAGGCTTGCAGCTGGCTGCCGAGGGCCTATCGGATGCACTTGGTCGTGCACCCGTTAGGTGAACTGTGCTCAGCCCCTGGTGATGAGGGCCAGCCGGTCGGAGATAGAAACCTTCGGGGGCCTAGGTAGCGGTAGCTGGAGGGTTAGGTGGGCTCACGATTGAAAGCCGTGAGCCTTTTGATCTTCACGGGGCAATATCCCGCATTTGCCCGCTGTGCATGACCTTTATTTCTGGTGGCCACCACGGTAGTGGCAAAGAATGCCGTCGGCTCAAGGCCGTGTGGCCTGAGGTGCAACTCGGGTGAACAGGACATGCACCCGCCAGGTTTCCATGCATGGCACTGTGCATGCCATGCATGCAT
>QEOT01124127.1:119147-161598 GCA_003123785.1 Pterocarya stenoptera
TAGTTAAGGTTAATTAGATCGCTTGTTTTCTAATTAACTGCGACTAAGAAGAGATAGGAAAATAATTCCAACGGTGAATATTCAAAGTATGAATTATTATATACTTGCATTGATGATCAGTTGTAAAATTTCGATGGTGGACGTTGACTTAGACCAATGTTTTTTCTTTTGATTGATTTCGATAATTTAATTTGAATTGTTCCTTAGTTGTTTTTCTTGAAATTGTTTTCGTTATACTCAAACGCCCCCCCCCCCCCCGGCAGTCCTTGTTCACATAGCATAAAACTAGGCTAGACACTCTTCGTGGGAACGATCTTTACTCGCACTACTACATGTAATTTTTAGGAGTATATGTTTTATTTTTGGTTGCCTACGACAGCACACGAGTTACCTCAAGGCAACACAAAGATTCCAATAGCTTGGTTGGTGAAAATTAAGACTAACTCAAGCGAGCACTCAATTCTCAAAGATTGGAAGAGAAAATTCTCATTCATTCAAAATATCATAATCATGAATTACAAGCCAAAAGGCCAAATAAATAGTAGTAGAGTTTGGCTAGCCCTCCCCCAATTTCATTTGAATTCCTAATCCCAAAACAAATCAAACTCTTTGAATTCCTAATCCTAAAACAAATTAAACTCCTAAGTTTAAGTAAACAATCCAAATGCCTAAAATAAAAGAAATAAACTAGGAGATTACTTAAACAAATAATAATAGATAAATCCTTAAATTATAGGACATGTGGCCTAAAATTAAGGGATTTGGCCTAAAATTAAGGGATTTGTCATCTTGTCATCCAATCCCTAAAATCAAGGAATTGGCCAACACTTGAGACTTCTCTAGTTGCACTTGTCTCGGACGCCCATCATCTCACCACCCGAGCCATGCATGCAACCCTCCTAGTCTCGGCTTGCCTAATGGCATTGCGAATGGCTCGTCTTGCATCTCCATCACAATGTTCCAGTGCGGCTGCACGGTGTTGGTGTGCACGTTCATGGCCGTGGATAGAACATAGGTGCAGAGAGAGTAAAGTGAGACGGACACAAAAATTTACGTTGTTCAGCACTAGGCCTACATCCCTGGGGTTTTGGGAGGGGAGTTTTATGGTCACTCATGATCCCTCTCATCTACAAAGAAAGCTAGAGATCTACTCATTGGAGAAGAAAATCCCTCTAGAGCTCTCCTTGCCGAGGTTGAAGAAGGAGAGAAAGAAAAAGATAGAAGTCGAGGAGGAGGAGGAGTAGTTTTACAGTCACTCATTATATGATTTTTGGTATACTTGTTGCTGATCCTTTGTCATGCGATTGGAAAACGAGACATTCTTTGGGTACTGGGAGTACCTGAGGTACTCTCAGAATACCTCACTACTATTCTCTATTTTATTATTATTTTTTACCTAATTTTTATTACTATTCATTATTTTTCACTACTATTTAATATTCTATTATTACTTTTTTATTACTATTCACAAACATTCTCAAACACTTTCACTATCCAAGCGTACAGGTATGAATCCATGATTTGATTTTAGGAGTTTGAAGATGATGCCTCCCTTGAGCGAGATTTGGTGGAGTCGCTATGTGTAGTGGAGTTTTGTACATAGAGATCTTGTGGAGAGTCCCCCTCATTTGTAGAGATCTCCTTTTATAAAGATTTATTTTCTTCTTTAGAATGATAGAGTTCAACTTGCCTTGCGATACCTTTTCTTTTTAGGAGTCTGAGCGAACTGCTTTTGGTTTATTTATTCCCTACCTTATCTCATAGCTTTATCTCTTCTCTTATTATTAGTGATAGGATTTCAATGGGTTGGCTAAACACATGGTAATGTTCCTTGACTGCCTATATCTGGACATTTCGTTTGGAATGATCATCACGAGACCTTACTCTGTGGACGCTATCTGGGTACGTAGATGTGCCTTTGGAGTTTATCTCGGTGGGCCGGTTCTATCTCTGGGGGACAATGCCCGAAGACCCAAGAGGGAGCATTCGTCACATGGTTCTCACGTACGGGTCGTGACCTTGGGCCGTCCACAGTCCTATCTTCGCCTGTTGGGCATATTTATCCCCAACAATGCCGATCAAAAGTTTATAGAAGCGGGCAAATTCGTAGTTTCTATGACATGGCTCAAATGCCTCTTTAATTATATATATATAAAGATATATATGTATATTGGATACTTGCTGCATGTGAATATAGTCAATATACAACGACAAAACTTGTTATTTCAATTATTATTTGACAAAAGAATGAGATTTTGGGGATTGAGGAGATGTGGGTCATTGAAACTCACAAAGGATAAGGATGAGGCAATTGAATTAGCAGAGAAGAGGAAGCCACGGAGGAAGTTGATCAGCGTAAAGGTGAGAGGTGTTTAATAGGGAAAGTCTGTATGGAAAGATCGATAGGAAGGGCCATGGTTGAAACAACAATAGCAAAAATATGGAGAGTAAGCAAACAACCAACGACTTTCAAAGAAGTGGAGCTAATGTCTTTGTCATCACTTTGTGTGTTAATGGCAGAAAATCTCAACACAAAATTGGGAGAATAGAAAGAGGCTAACCATTAACCACACAGTAGGCCGCAAATCCTTTGTTAGGATACTAGAGGAGAAGGTATAATCTTTATTAAATGGATTTCTGCCGAAACTTGTATGGCCACAACCCATTCTCCCATAACCTTGCTCGCAACCCATTTGCTGCATTTAATTGGTCCACTAATTTCATTAGACGTTTGTAAGGGTGCTCATAACATGAACAATCACGTTGGTTAAGGTCATATCTAGTTTGATAATGCATAAAAGGTTGTTTCCTATAAAAATATAAACATAGTACTTGGTACAATTTTGAGATCTAACCTCAATACAAGTTAATTATCAAAACATAAATACTTAGAATGTGGGATAATAGAGTTGGGGACTGCTTACATAACATAAGACATAATAATTGGTTAGAATGACCTCTTATATAGAATGAGAGAATTAGTTTGTGAGGATGATGCATCGTAGTGCTATAAATGCATTTGTGGAGTGCATTGTTCAGAAATGTACATGTCCACTCATTTGCATCATAAGGTATGAAAGTCTTTAGTTTTGTATTGATGTGTTTGTGTAGTTGTACCATACAAATTTTTTTATATGATTGGTCCTTCCTTTCAACAAATTTTCCGTATAATAATGTTTGTGATTGAACATCTACCTATACAAATTCCACACACTTGTAACGGGCTACGAATGTGAATTTGGTAGAGTTCTATAAGGAGGCTCGCTAGTCAAAGAAGAATGGTAAATTTGTCACCTCAACCGCTGAAGACACTTATGTGAGTACGATCTTTATTCAACACTATTTGCTGGATTGTTCAATTACTTTATATTTGAAAGTGCCTTATTCATGAGCCACCACAAGACTTAACAATAACCATATAATTAATTTCCATGCGTAGAAGGAGATGGTTGGCAAGATGGATGGTCTAGAGCCTGAACAATGCACCGATGAGCAGCTACAAGTGTACTTAGGGAGGTACTTGGTCAGAGACCAGGATACGCAAGGCCTAGGCGAGATGGTCATCCCGAAGTCGACAAGACAACGGAACCGTGAACGAGAAAGAGAGTACCTTGCCTTAATTGAAAAACACAAGAAAGATGCCAACAAATACAAGTGCAGTTTGATGAAATAAGGGATGAATTGCGAGTACTTCGTAAGAGGAAAAATAAAACTGATAAGATGATGAGGATGTTCTTCGAAAATTTCCATTCTTCCATTGGGTCTCTCCAGTCTGGTGGAGAGACTCAGTGAGCTACCTTATGAAATGAGGGAAGGGCTTTTTTGTGTATTTTGGGCACTTTTTGGTAGTGAGAGATCGTGGGTGGCCAATATATAAATATAAACATATATATGTATATATATATATGTGAAGAGGAAGGTTGCCTACTTTTGTATTGTGGGAGACTTTGGGTAGTTGAGGGATGTTTTGGGCATTAACTTGGGATGGAAAGTTTGACTATATCTTGATGACTAGTTCCAATCATCTAGATGGCTGTTGGTTAAGGATCTGACTGGCGTGGGCTCAAACGAATTACAGCACCTTGAACAGCAATTAAGTGAAGGGTTATTGTCAGTGCAGCTCAATGAAGGTTCTATAAAAGTTATGTAATCTTTTGATTCCTTCTCCTATGATTTTATTTTACACATAAGTTTTTTGTCAACTATCATATTTTCTGGTTATAAGTAATATTGAATTTTCTGAGAATTTGACAGGCCTTAACAAATTGTTCACTCAATTCAGGAGCAATTATTGATGGAGCAGCTGGACCGCAATCTAGAATGCAATTCTAGGTATGTGTGTGGGCATTTTCATTCATCGATAAAAGATGTTCAATGGCTTGTTCAAGTTGGTGTACTGTTCTTTTGAATGATACAAACTTTATGTCCCATTTTGTTTTTCATTTTTAAAGTTGAAATATCCTGCTTTGTTAACAAAGCTGTAAAGAATTAAATAATGTACGCATGAGAGAGGTGAGGAAGGGAATGAGTGAGTTTAGAGAGATGAATGTCCTTACCTAAAGTCTCAGTTTATTTTGTACTTCAATAATGATCTGTGCTTCAGTTAATTTCTATTTTGAATGGTGTCATCTTCATGCATGCAGACACTTGTGTGCCCGCACTCACACGCAAACATGTGTAAATGCATTCTTCCAATAGATGTGATCAATAGTTATGTTAGTATTTTCTTCTGCTGTAGATAGGCTACTAGGGAAGACAAAATTGTAGCAAGGGTGAAGAATCACAAGTTTTAGAAACATATTCTTGTTCCCTTCTTTGGTGATACATGATACATGTAACAACCCGATCCTAAGATTAGGCCATAAAATGAGCTTTATGTATTTTTCATATAACTATAAATATGCTATTATTATTATTATAATTTTATCATATTTTGCATTTATTAATTTCAATAGGATTATTACCATTTTGTTGTTGATATTTTATGTATGGCCCGATTTCGCAATAACCACTAGAGTTTGGTTTTGAATATTAAGCCAGCTTATTTCTTCCTATCTCACAAGCCTTGTCCTTATCCCCTAGCTGATAAATCCAAATCCTAATAGGAGACTAACTCATATCAGAAAACCCTACCATTTATCCTCCCTATCATCTGTAAGAAACCCACGAAGCCTTTGAAATATACACACACAAAAAAATCTACCTCTGCGCACACAATCGTTTAAGCCCAGGCAGCCGTGCTTCATCACCATCCTCCTCGACGAAACACCACTGAAAAACTCAGTTGTCACTCTTGACCCCATCTCCACGCACAGAAATTTGTTGCTGATCACTTTTCGTCACCCAGGTCCACCGTCACATGATTTCTTCTCTCCATGGGTGAGTCTGAAACTCCTCTGTGCCGCACGGTTTTCTTTTTGTCTTCTCGTTGGTAACGTCTAGCATGTTCTTCTTGCTGCTAGCCTTCCGTGTGCCTTTAAATTTGTTGTTATCAAAATGCCCATAAAGACCCTTGACCACTTGATATCTTTACACTCGGTATATTGAAGGGCTACTTTTATATAAAGACTTATATTTCATGTTGGGTTTAACAATTAAGTTAGGCTTACATTTTTTTTTTTGATGGAAATAGTTTCATTTCATTAATGAACCGAAGTTACAACTGTTGACTGATCAGTACATGGAAATTCCAAACACTTTAAGCCAATCTACGCAGCAGCTCTGGGACTTCCCCACACACAAATTGCTTTGTGGCGGACATTGTCTTAACTTCTAAAACTTTCTCAGAACAGAGAAAGCGTTCTGTAAACCAGAACTTGCAGGCCCTCAATCATCCCAAGCGGGATGAGTATAGGACACAGCTACGGACATTAAATCCAATAGCCTATTTCTACTAAACTAAAAACTGAAATAAACTGAAAAAATTACAACTAAACACATTCACAACAAAAAGACCACAAGTATTGGTGAGACTCCGGACGACACGCCCACCGCAAGCCTCGGCATCTCGAGCCCAGACTGAGCGAGTACCCAGCTAAAACACGGACCACAACAATCCGGCCGTGCTATCACCAGCCGTAACTTCGCTCACCACTCTCGAACAGCTCTTGCCCCGGATTACGTTCAATCCAAAAGTTCCGCACCACACTCGGGTCAACAAAGCACCAACAGATTAAAACAAACTAAACAAAAACTAAAAGCTGGAAAGAAAATAATACAAACGATAAAAGCCAAAAACAAAATACGGATGAACAGTAACCGAGAGGTAGCAGTGTTTCGTGCAGGTACTGTTCACGCTGGGAGGAAAACCGTCGATCAGACCTTGAAGCCCCGGATTCAGAGGTTCCACCGAAGCCGAGCGTGACATCGGTGACGGCCTCCTCGGTGGTGCGTGATGGCCACGCGCCGACGTGGTCCGAAGCTTCGTCCCGCGCGTGCGGGCTACGCGCCACCCCGACGAACACCGGATTTGGTTGGCTTGAAGATCGGCGGCTGGGCTTTATGCCGGTGGGGCGCGTGTAGACGGTAGACGGCCGGAACGACTCGAACGGAAATCCTCCCTTATTTGGCTTGAAAAAACAAAAAAAACAAAAAAACCAACTCACAAAATCATATCCCTAAATAAACTAGACAGAGGGGAGGGGGAGGAGCCGATGCTCCCTCCCCCTCACGTTAGATCTGGTCTTCGAAGGCTTCTGAGAAAACAGGGAAGGGTTTTACGAGAGAGAGAGAGCCGCGGTATTTGTGAGTTTGTATATCGAAGACAATGTCAGTTAGGCTTACATTTTAAACTAAATATATTAGCTTTATGTTATTAAGTATTAAATTAAGATTGAATTATCTTTATGAATCGGGTGTTTCCACCAGTTGTGTTTTTATTAAACTTAGATATATATAGATATATATTAAATAATATTGAAGGATTAGATATTATATTAGTATTTAATTTCCAGCGGGTTAATCTTTATGCTTAAACGCTTTTAAGTTCAATATCTATCATATGAAGAGAATTTCTACTATTTATTGCAATAGATTTGATATAATTATGCTATTAAAGTTGTAGATTTAAAATAAAGAAATATGTTAAGAATATTTAAATGATATTAATATTTATTAGATTTCTTATAAGATTGAATAATTATGTTAAGAAAGGAAACCTATTTTTAAGAATTGAGATTTTTATGACTTATTTAAAATAGCCCAAGTTTTCTACTAAATTATAATATGTTATTAGTATTTAAGCAATTTAAAATATCAGGATTTATTGATTATGGTGTTAAACAAAAGATTTATTTAACTATTTTCTAGATTATGAATTTAATTAAGTAGGATATTACTACATGTTGTTCCTAGACAAATTTAGTGATAGTTAATACTGCGTATAGGTGACGAGATACGAAGTGAGATTCAAGAAGAAGCGCAACGAGGTAAGTAATTTGATCACAAATTAGGATCATCACAGTTCAGCTTATATAAGTATTATTCAAGCCAGTTCATTGACAGCCATTATTTATGCACCACTCATGTCATATGCAAACATGTCATCCAACATAGCATACGATCATGTCATTCAGCATCATGGTCAGATTCAGAAATTATAATTATGTATGTATTATGTGATGCATCTCATGTGCATAAGACACGTAAACTATCTTAAGCTCAAGTGCAAGTCATATCAGATTAGTTAATAAGATGGCCATTCAGACGCATGCTACCAATGCAGTTCAGTTTCAGGGTGGATGTGCAAGCCACAGACTCAAGTGTGGTCCACCATAGTATGCCAGAATACTATCAGTGGCTCCCCTCGAGGCCGCGAGACGTGGGGCCGATGCACAACCTTGCACACAAGGTTAAGTGTGTTGGCCAGTCAGTTAAAACAGATCAGTCAGTTAATTCAGATAAATCAATCATGCATAGCATAAACATCAGTATGAACAGTCATGAATTTTAAGCCCTCAGCATGAAAATTCTTATGAAAACCTTGTTTAGTATGTTAACGTTGTGATGGATTTATTGTTGAGAATTCGACTCATTTTAGTTTGTTTTCATGTTTTTAACCACCCAGGTGAGGATGATGATTACGAGCAGTCAGGCCAGGATTAGAAAGAGCAGTTGATTTAGTTTTAGACCTTCTAGAATAAAATTGATTTTATGACATAACTTTTATTCAGTTTATTCATTAATATTTTTGGAAGACATTTTTATTAGACAAAGTTTTTATGAAATAAATCCTAATTTCATTTTTTTAAATATGAGATCTCTTGTCGGGTTTATTTTATAAAAAACACGTGACACTCCTAGCCTACGGGAAGGGGGTGTTTACAATACATATATTTATCATTTTCTTTTTAGCACCTTACACTTGTCTCGCTGGATTTTAATATGAAATCAGAAAAAACAAAACTCTCAAATTGTAGTATGATATTAGTATCTGATGTTTGCAGGTCCCATATGTGGGTTTGAACTTTGTTGTGTATGAATCTCTGAAGGATTGGTTAGTTAAAACTAGAGCATTCAGACTGGTGATGGGAGGAGCAAGGCCCCTTTCTAGTTATACTAGTATGATCGATGCATTCAGAAAATCCGTTCGATATGAGGGCTTTGGGGCATTGTACAAGGGTTTGGTCCCCTCTGTGAAGGTTAGTCTCTTTGAATTCTTTGCAAAACACGTTTTAAGAAATGCGGGAATGCGGTTCTTGGATGTAAAATCCACAATAAACATGGTTCGACACTAATGCATAATGAGTCTACAGATCTTGGATGTTAAATCCACTATAAACATGGTTGAGTTTTAAGCTCTCATTTCTCACTAAACTCTAGGAAAGTATCCTCGAAACTGATCTTTGGTTCTCCCTTTCTCTCTAATAATTAAGTCAAAACCCATAAGAAATCAGATCACTCTCCTTGATTCCTCTCTCTTATTTTCTTTTTAACAAGCTTTCTCGACTTTCCTTGATATTGTCCAATCAAGCTAGCCCTGTCATTGTCCATTCTTTGTTTCTCCCTTCCATTTTCTATGAGCCTTTGGTGGGTTTAACACTTAGTACATTACACTCCCAACATTACATATATGCATGTATCGTGCATGGCTCCCAGCTTGCTTAATTAATTATTTGTACAAGAAATTAAAGGGTTTCGGTTTATGTTTATATTTCCTTTGAAATGTATATGGAAGAAGATTATGTATAGGAAAATTGTATAGTTACATTCTTTCTAGGGCATGTAATCTCGAATAAAAAAGATTTTTTTTTTATAAGTAATAAACTTTTATTGATTGAATGCAACTAGGCAAAGCCCATGTACATAGGTAGTATACAAAAGCGACCCCCTAATTACAATCTAGCAAACTGAAAAGAAAGTAAAAACTCATGAACATTCCTTCCCTTTAATACAATAGTAGAACACCATTGAACCAAAGAAAATACGAAAAAGTTCCATATTTCCCACGTTGTTCTCTCCTTGTTGTTGAAGCATCTCTCATTTCTTTCCCACCATATACACCAAAATAAACACAAAGGAACCATCCTCCATGTCGCAGCCAACTGTGAACTAAGATGTTGCCTATTCTAGCAAGCTAGAAGTTCCACCACACTCCTAGGCATAACCCAAGACAACCCAGCCCAACTGATAATGCCATACCATAACACCCTCGCCACCTCACAATGCAGAAAAATATGATCTACCGATTCACCAGCTTTCTTACACAGGTAACACCATTTAAGAATAATCAACCCTCGTTTTCTTAAGTTGTCAGCCGTCATACTTTTACCTAAAGCCGTAGTCCAAACGAAAAATGCAACTCTAGGTGGTACCGGGACTCTCCATATACCCTTCCATGGGAACACTAAGGGCTGTTGATTTTGCAGCACCTTGTAGAAGAATTTGACAAAACATTTCTTGTTCTTAGAGTGTTTCCACAGCATTCTATCTCCCACAATACCACTTATCTTTCTTGAGTACAAAAAGCTGTAAAAACCTGCTATCTCCTCCACTTCCCAATCTTGCACATTTCTTGAAAAGGTCAAGTTCCAATACACTGTGTCATTGGCTCGACATAACACCTCTGACACTGCAACTTGTTGATTTCCAGCTAATCTGAAAACTCTAGGAAATGCAGAAAAGAAGGCTCTTTCACCAAACCATTCATCAAACCAAAAACTGATCCTTGTGCCCTTACCAACCTCCAGACGAGTATGTGTTACAAACTCCTTCCACCCCTTTCTAATAAACTTCCAAAGATTCACTCCGTAAGTTCCCCTACCCTCCTTAGAACACCAACCCCTCCAATCACTACCATACTTCCCATCCACTACCATTCTCCACAGCGAATCCACCTCCAAATGAAATCTCCACAACCACTTTCCTAAAAGGGCTTTATTGAAAGTAATCAGGTTACACCCCCCCAAACCTCCCATCTCCTTAGGACAACACACTCTTGACCAACCTACAAGATGAAACTTGTATTTCTCACCCATACCTCCCCACAAAAATCAAATAAAAAATATACGAGAAACTTAATAAATCTAGTAAAAATCTTTCATATATTAGTATATAATGGGATCTCTTATTGCCTATATTTCAAACACTGTGAACCATGCTCACAATTGTTTTATTTTACAAAGAAATCAGAACACTTTGAGAAGGTTTGCATATTATTCTTTATTTATTTTTCTAAGTTTACATGACAAAGAATGGAATTTTCTATTCATCCAGGTTTATACAATTTTAATTGTAATCAAATTAAGTCCATTAATGTGCAATGCATTTGATCTCCATTAATTTCTGGGAAATTCTTTATGATACAATAAATCTAGCTGAAT
Source organism: Pterocarya stenoptera (assembly GCA_003123785.1). Classification (NCBI taxonomy): domain Eukaryota; kingdom Viridiplantae; phylum Streptophyta; class Magnoliopsida; order Fagales; family Juglandaceae; genus Pterocarya; species Pterocarya stenoptera. Next base: position 129,968 of record QEOT01124127.1, read on the forward strand.
AACTATTTGAAGTTCAATGTGACAGCATATATTTGAGGATGTTGAGTATGAAAGGAAAACTGTTGAGATATAACAATTATTTGTCGTCCACGCCGTTCACTCCTCACTCTACAAGCTAATTCAACCTCCTCCTGAGAATACTGTCGTCGCGTCGTCGTGTTTTTCGTCGTCTTCACTCTGCAAGCAAGTTCAATAACCATCGGTTGGTCTCACTCTTTGTGATTTTTGGTCTGATTTCTTTTAGTTGTTTCCAGAAAGAATCTGTTATTTGTTTTTTGATTTGGTTTTTTGCTCGAGAAAAATGTAGAGTTCTGAAAATGTTGATTATGTGGAAATTAGTTTTTTTTTTTTTTTTTTTATACCCATTATGACAATATGTTTGATGGTTTGATGAAATATTTTCAAAATTGTATTCCAGAAGTATACTGTTGGGTCCATAAAGTTCCCAATTCTTCAAATTATGCAACTCATAGTCGAGCATGCCTCCACACATGCACATATGTATTTTTTGGAATGTTATCATTTCTAGTTGTTGTTCCCATCCACTGCTATGCACACATGCTAAAAGAGCTCACACTTCAGAAACCTCGGATGCTTTATAGCATAATATGTAATACGTTTCACCTTTCTTTGAATTAGTTGCAAGTATTATGTAAACTTCCACGACTCTTGATGTTTGCTTTGTTGGAAGCTTTTAAGTTTTTTTTTTTTAAATGACACCTGAGTTTGTAAATTTTATGGACCATAAATAGACGCAACACATCTACAATTTACCAAATCTAAGTACTTGCCTACTCTCCTTACAATTTATCATTTCATTTTAACATTGCCAGTTCATTTATAGGAATTGACATTTGCATGTTATATGATAACATTCAGCCTAGTTTGGGTACCGAGAGTTGTAACACCCTGCTCCTCCTTCCTTCTTCTGACATAAGCAATTACGTCTGACGTGACAGCCCGCTCCTCCCCTCTAGTGTTTAAGAGCCCCGTTAGGCGTGCCAGACCTCGCTGGCTTGTTTTAAAAAAATAGTACGTGATTTCTAAAAGTTATATCTTGTGTTTTAAAGTAATGTGTATTTTTAAATGGAAGATTTCTATTATTATTTAACTAAGGAATATTTTAAATAACTCAATTATAATATCTTTGAAGAGCTCCAAAAATATTATAATCGTGAGAATCATTTTATATAAATGATTCCAGTTATTTAAAATATTATGTGATTTAAATAATGATGGAATCTTTAATTAAATTTAATAGTCTTACTCTTTTAAATATTTTAAGTAAGACTTCATCATTTTATAAATGATGAGGGAATATTATTTTAAATAATATTCTATCTTATTTCCTCTTAGTGCTTTTATTTAAATTAGCTTTTACGCGTTTTCAAATCAGTGTTTAAGGGTCCTTGTAGACCATTTTATAGACCCCCAGACGTTGGGTTTTATGATAAAACCCCAGCCCTCTCTCTCTTCTCCCTCACTTTTCCCTCCCCTCTCTCTCTCTCCTCCCCTTCGGCGTACGTGATACGCAGCAGCCCCTACCCACGTCCGAACGGCTACAGCCCCAGCCCGGCGCCTCCGTGCGCCGCCGTGCCTCACCGCCCACACCACCAACACCGCCTCCCTCCGGCGAGCCTCCCAGCACCGGCCATGCTCCCTCACGCTCGCCCCTCCTCCTCCCTCGACGGTGCAAGCCCGAACGGGCTTAGTCCTCCATGAGCCGCCATGCGGCGTCCTCCGGCGCCACCCCTCCCACAGCAGCCTCCCCTGCCACCGACCGGCCACCTCCAGCGGCCTCAGCCCCTCCCATGCAGCCACCTTCTCCACCACACACGTACACAGCAAACCCATGCACGGGTTCATTGTGCAGCCCCCTAGCACCGCCGTGTGCGGTTATCTCAGCCACCGGACACCACCACAAGACTCCTGAGGTCTCCCCCTTCCTCCTCCCACGACCCACGGCCAATAGGCCTCTCCTCCAGCTCCCGGTTTTCCCACGGACACCACACGGGTTTAGGCTCCCCCGCCGCCACCCACGGCGAACGACCACCCTAGCCGGCATCCTTAGGCCACCACGAACCCAATGGTACCACCCACGGCCCCGATCTGTCCCCCATGCGCACACACTCTCTCTCACTCTCCCACGGCACCTATTTCCCTCACAGTGCACGGCCACCACCACGGACCACCGTGCTGACCACCACCGAGCCTCCACGGCTCCTCCGGCAGTTCCCTTAGCCCAGCCTTAGGCTCAAACCACCACTTTATGTGGTGGGTTGATCACTGCACGTGATGGACAGTCACTGCGCGTGACTGACCGCCACTGTACACGGCGAGATCCACTGTGATAGGCCCCTTGCCAGCATCATCGAGGCCACCCTAGGCCCTTCCAAGACCACACCTAGCTATCCAAATGCCTAAACAGCCACTGTACGCGGTGTAGCCACCCCGTACGTTCCACTGGCGTTATCGCTGTAACGGTCAACGAGCGACGCACGGGTTTTCCCGTCGATGGTATAAATCTCTATCCCTCGCTTTTTATATTAAATGTTAGATTTTAGCTAGTTGACTAGGTTGTGGACTGTGCTGTTAGTTGATTAGGTTGTGGACTGTGCTGCTAGTATTATAGGATTCGCTGTGTAGTGGCGATGTGACGTGCTGTGGTGAAGTGTTGGGTGTAGTTGGGAAGCGTGCTGTGTAGTGTTGTGGACTGTGCTGTGAAGTGTGGTGGTAGTGTATGTGCAGTAGTAGTGGCGCGGCCTAGTGCCGTGATAGGTGTACACGTGGAGTGTACTCTGTGTAGTGAGACAAGGCACCGTATGGCGTGTGTGCCATAGCGGTGACGTGGCGTAGTGCCGTGAATGGAGTACGTGAGGAGTGTACTCCATGTGGTGAGATAGTGCACCGTATGGCGTGTGTGCCATAGCGGTGACGTGGCGTAGTGCCGTGAATGGAGTACGCGAGGAGTGTACTCCATGTGGTGAGATGGTGCACCGTATGGCGTGTATGCCATAGCGGCGACGTGGCGTAATATTGTGGATAGAGTACACGGGGAGTGTACTCAATGTTGGGAAACGATGCACAGTACGGCATGTGTGCCGTATTAGTGATATAGCGGAGCGTTGTGAATGGAGTATACTCCGTGTAGTGGGGCGACTCACCGTATGGCGTGTACGCCATAGCGGTGACGTAGCATGGTTCAGTGAAGGGAGTACACGTGGAGTGTACTCTATATGGCGGAACGATGCACCATATGGCTCGTGTGCCATAGTGGTGATGTGGCGTAATCCTGTGAAAGGAGTACATGAGGAGAGTGTACTCCATGAGGTGCAGCGATACACCGTATGGCGTGTCGCGAAGATAAAGGTGATTGCGTAGTTAATGGGCGAAGAGCTTGATGTATGGTGTCGGGAACTGTGGAACAGTGTCCCGAAGTGTGAGATATGGCCTGTAGTCCAAGGCTACGAGTGTCGCCATGTGACTGGCTTATGGCCGGGAATAAGTGCAAGTGGTTAAGAAATATCAGAGCAGTGCAGCGGAAGCATGATTTGGGCAACATCATGAAATGACGTGGTCAATCGTGGAGTTGTGCTATGAAGTACGGCTGTAGTCCAAGGCGACGGGTGTCGTCGTGTAATCGGCTTATAGCCGGAAGTAAGTGTAAAATGATTGGAAGGTATCGGAGTAGCGCAGCCAAAGCGTGACTGGGCAGCGTCACTAAGTGACGTGGCCGATTAAGAGGTCGTGCTTGCGATTGATGAAGAGTTAACGAAAGAGTGTTGTAACGGGAACGTGACGAGGTGTCACGTTGTGACTAGAGTACGTGAGGAACCGTACTCGTAATGAGTTGGAAGTTGACGTATAGGTGATGGATTAAAGTGTCAGGTGACGTGACAAGGTCACGGTGTAGCTTGAGAATAGTCTCGAGCTATATGACGTGACGTAAGATGTTGTGATATGGCTGTAGTCTACAGCGATGAGTGTCGCCGTGTAGTCGGCTTATGGCCATGAGTATGTGCTAAGTAGCGAAGAAGTATCAGAGTGGTGCAGCGGAAGCATGATTGGGCAACGTCATGAGGTGACGTGGTCAATCATGAAGCTGCGCTATGATGGATTAGGATGTATGTAAGGTGACGTGACAGGGTCACGGCATAGCTTGGGATTTAGTCTCGAGCTATGTGGCGTGACGTAAGGTGAAATTATGGACAGAGTCCCATCGTGCTAAGTGTTGGGATGAACTGTCATGAGGTACGGCTAGCATGAAGGATCGTGCTAGCCGGGTTATGAGAAGGTTGGCATCGGAGTATGGCGTTCGCCATACGAGTCCGTGATCAATGTATTAAATGATGGTCTTAAGGGATAAAGGAGTAAGGTACGTGTGTTGTCTGGTTAGACGCACGTGCCGGACGGATTCACCATATGTAATGGATAATCTATCCTAAGTATGGTTACACGGTGCCTCAGCCTCGGAGTGGCTTGGAGCCGTGTAGAGCAGATGGATGGTCATGAGAAGTAGAGTGAGCTAAGATACATGAAGGTAATGATGAGAGTACTGTCTAAGGATGGGATGCGTGACTTAGTTAGTCTAAGTCATGTGTCAGAACGTGGTTAATGAGAAGAGTGAGACAGAAGTCTCGGTGTCTTAATCCTAAGGTGAATAATGAGTTCACCCTAGCGAGTAAGCGCTCGAGGTAGAACATAAGGTTGAAAGAATTAGAGACCGTAATGGGTCTCCAAGGGTTTTGTCATAATAAGGAACGTAAAAGAGCACGGGGTAAAAGGAGAGTGTTTTAAGTAAAGGATAGCTCTATTTCTAGTTCAGCTATTTATGCACTAGATAAAGAATAACGTAAAGGTTATGTGCATGTAGGTTGCCATCTGACACGCACATGAATGGACTGTATGGTATGAATGGACTGCATAAGTATGAAAGTAGCATGGAGTCCAGGTAAGTATTACGTTCATGCTCTTCTAGAGTCTTTTCTAAAGTATGAAAAAGAAAGAAAGGTGAACTGTTTTCCCATAAAAGATGCTTTATACGAAAAGACAAGAAAGACGTTTTTAAAGAAAGCATGCTAAGTATTGAAATGTATACGTATGTACGGTCCCTCTATGAAAGCCCCTTTTTACGCACCCCAAAAGTATTAGTTGTATGCATGTGAATGGATGACTATAAGATGTACCTATTGTACGTATTTTCTAAAGAAAAGAAAAGGAAGCTTCGAGGGTGATGCCTCGAGCTTCAGAACGATGCTTTATTAAAGAGACGCGAAGAAAGTGTTTTAAGACTGGTCCCTGAGAACTGACGTTTTAAACGATGCCACGAAAGACGATGTTTAAGCCATGTTTTTAAACGAAAAGAATGTTTTCTCATGAAAAGATGTTTTTCCCATGAAAGCATGAAAAGAAAAGAAATGAAATGAAATGAAAAGGCTCATGCCCGTGCAAACGAATGAATGTATGCCTCAGCTCTTTAGAGCTAACATGAATGAATGAATGAAAGAATGAATGGCACGTGGCATGAGCAAATGTATGAAAATACGTAACGGCCATATGGACTGAACGAACGGAAAGGGGTACCCAATGAATGAACGGGGCAAATTGCAATGCCGGGCAGTAGTATCTGGTAGTGCACCCAGTGCTGCACCCTGATGAAAAGGGATTCCGACCCGTGGCCACGGGCGAATCCATCGGCCCAAAAAGCCGCTAACCCCAGCACGCGGGGCGTAACGACGTGCACCGGCCTATGAAAGTGAAAGAAAAGTAAAGTAACTGTATGTATGAATGCATCGCATTCTTCAAGAAATGAAGCTAGTGACGGGGGAAAGGTTTTCAAAGAAAGGAAAATCATGTTTAAGAATGAAAGCCCCTGTTCACTGATGTTTTAATGAAAGCATGTATGCATGTACGTATAGTATGTATGGAATGATGAATGCATGAATGAAAACCTACGTTGTTATATTTTAACGGTATGAAGTAACGCTTACTGAGTATTCGACTCATTTTAGTTTTTATGTGTGCCCCTCCCCCCACAGGAAACTAAATGGGCAGTACGCCCAGGAGGGACACAGCCAAAGGGAAAGAGCAGGGATGTCTAGGCATGAAGGTTTTAGACGTAAGAAAATGTCCTTTTATTTTAAAAAATTTTATTTCCCACTCCAAAATCCTTTTATTATAAAAGCACTTTTTATTTTATAACGTAGAGTCTTGCACCCTGGGAAGGACTGTAAAAGGTTTTAATTGTACGGTAATTCCCGTCGTCTATTTTCTAAAATAATTTTCAAAAAGGTCCACCCCAAGGACAGGCGTTACAAGAGTACCTCAAGTACTCTCAAACACTTTCACTACTATTCTTTACTTTATTATTACTTTTCACCTACTTTTTCTACTATTCATTACTTTTCACCTACTTTTTACTACTATTCAATATTCTATTATTAGTTTTTCATTACTTTTTCACTACTATTCACAAACATTCTCAAACACTTTGTAAAAGTTTCAAGTTCTCTTATTTCATCCAAAACATCTCAGCCTGTTCCTGCACTCTATCCTTATTAAAACCCTTGGACACCCTGCATCAGTAATATTTGATAAATTTACCCTTGGTCACCCATGATTAAATTAATGCTGGTATGGAAGCCTTCTAACTATACTTAGGTGGAAAGGGTTTCTTTTAAAAATGACTATACGAATTTAAAGGCCTCAAATAAAAGAGAGATTAGGCACATGACATGATTGTGCATGAAAAAAATATCAAGAATAAATTTTTGAAGTTTTGTGTATAATGCATGAGTAGTACTTGTACTGCATGCATATATAGTACTATGGAACAAGACTTCCAAATCATTAATTTCTTATACCTTTTTCAACTCATGCATGTGACCCAACCTTCTTGTCAATTATTCGAATAAAATCCTGACAATTAGATAATTAATTAATTAAATGTGGAACTGCATGCTGCACATTCATTAATTTGCATATATACATGAATACCACTTTGATCACTCTTTGATCAGCTAATTCATTTATTTAACTGCTTTATTCTATAATTAGTAATTCCAAGATCACTTGGTCACCTATTTATATAAATATATATATTTTTAGTGATTTCTGAATTCATAATTAGCCCACCTAGATAGCTAGCTAGCACCCTCGCTCTTTAATTATGTAAAGGTTATATACATGCATGCAACTCTCCCTGCTATTATTTATGTATCTAGTACTGTAAATGGCTGGGGTATAATAGAATCATAGCCTCCTTGGGACTAGTAAAAATTTTCTGCTTGTGAAAAGTTAAGATCATTGCACTGAAATATTTTTATAACAATACACAATAGTAAAGTTTATTTTGTTGTAACGGTTTTTTTTTTTTTTTAATGTATCATTGCCAGATTGGAGTTGGAGATATCAAAATACCAAATATGCTTTAATTTTCTATAAGGGCATTGATGCAGTCCGCGTGTTGAAGCTGTTCTACCTACCCCTCATGCCCATGTGCATATTAAAATAGCTGATTAGACATAATTTTTAAAGATAGAAGAGCAGAACAGTTGACAAATATTGAATGAATGTGCACATTTTCAGATAATGTTTAGAAGCATAATATGTTCTCAATATTTAGTAGTTAAGTTGTAGGTTTTGGATTCCAATTGGTCCACCCTAGTATATAGCCCATAACTACATTAATGTGAGTTCTATGTAACTAACTTTGGATGAATGAATGTATTTGATTTATTAAAAGGAGTTGAAAATGTTTCCTATTTTTAAGTACAGCAAATTTTATTATCAAATAATTTTATCTTATTTCTGGTCAGTCACTAAATAATTATTTAGTGACTGACCTGAAATAAGATAAATTATGTGTTACTAAGATAAATTAAGTGTGACAATGAAGCCCAGCCAAAAGGGCGAAGGAAAAACAAAATGAACCAAAGCGTCTTTGCGGAAAAATTCAAACTCGCTGGAATAAAGCAAACGTAAATTTTAAGACACTATTAGCGGCGATTCATGATCAGAGAAACTGATTTCTTCCAATGATTTATATGCGTTGCAAACATGCTTGACTTCCATGCACTTGCTATACAGACAACCAATTAAATCGACGCGATTAACTTTTTGCGGCGGCGTGATAGTTTTTGCGGCGATTTAATATCCGTTAGAAATAACTTCACACACGATGAAAATTAAAATCGTTGAAAAAGGTCACAAATAATTGCAGCGATTTTGTTATATTTGCAGCGTTTAGCTCTTGATAGTGCGAAATATAAATTATCCATGGAAAAATACTAGTTCAAGTAAATATATTCTGACATAATTTTATGTTTGTACTTGTAATTTATTTATTGTCATTGCGAAACTTAATCTGATAGGAAATTGTGTTCTTTTTAACACATAAGGAAATGTCATGTAATTAACAAAATATATTTAATAGTTATATTAAACAAATTAATGTAGCTATAAATTATTTAGAATTAAAGATCTAAATACACACGTAGAAAATAGCGAATAGTTACAATTGTTAATCATCAGTTCATATCTTTCTTAAATATAACACACAAGTAAACAGACGGAATATTACAAAATAAATAGAACGCGCGACATTTATTTATATCAATAATAAGAAACTATACTTGAAGGTAGAGGACAAATAGAAAGACATTGGAAATAGAGCAGATTAGCAACGACCAGATTGAGGAATAGCGAAATAGGTACAGAAGTAGTAGGTCTGTTGCAAAACAATATATTATAAAGAAAAACATAACTGCAAAAATATATTATTATTTCTTAAATAAGACTATATTAACTTATTATAATTTATTTTGTTAATCTTTTTTTTTCATTAACATTTCATGAACAATTGTCATATTACCTAAAAAATTGATTATATAATTATAATAATTTTTTTATGAATGGAATTAAACCATGTGTAACATTTAAAATTATATCTTGAAAATTATTTTTGTAAATATTTTTATTAAAATATATTATAAATTTGGAAATAGTATTTTTAAAATTTTTCTAATAACATTTTACAAGGATTGGATTTGTCTGATATCCTTTATTCTCTCCTTTTATCTCCCTTTCACTCGTACTCTTGATCTCCAAAACCCATTTCAGCTTCCTAAATCTCGGTTCTTTCTCTCTCTATTTCTATCCCTACAAATGTAAATAGATCTACACATTTTTATTAACAATTTTATTAAAATTCACTATAATTTTAAGTTAAATTTTGTAGCATTTTTTGTATTAACATTTAATGTTCAATTTTATTTCTTTAAATTATAATTTTGTAAACAATTTTATGAAAGTTAATTATACCTTTCAAGTAAATTTTTTAAAATTTGTTTTAATAGCAGCTAAAATGAAATACACTAAAAAATGTAAATATTTTTTTTATATAATGAGCATAAAATCATCTTTCTTAAATACAGATATAATTTAGTGTAATTATTCTGTTGAATTATATTATCAGTATTTTTAGCTTCTACCGAATTATTATTATTTTTTATTGGTGAGGCCAATATTTGGGTATTTCTTTGATTGAATTTAATGGTTTCAAAAGGAGGATATTCTTCGTAAACAGTTTGATTGTTTTCTTCTTTAATCCATTGATTCGTAATCCGGTTTATGGTTGATAATCGATTTTTTTTATAAATTTCGAACCATGAAAAGAATGGTATATTAATTTGGATTTCCTCCAAATATTGATAATATTTTTCTTGAATATAATCCATTTCTATTTTTATAAAGGTTGAGAAGAATGTTAATCTTTTATGATTATTTTCTTTTCTCATATAATCTTGTTTAAGATATTCTTTGTTAATTTTAAACTCTTCTTTGCTTAGGGTGTATATTTGGGCATCATCTCCAATCACTTGAGAATATGTTGGAGAAGAATGTTTCTTTTCAAGATTATGAGAGGTGGATGCTCTATCTAGATGGCTAGCAGGATGACTAACAGTATAAACCGGTGTATCAATAATATTTCCGAGAATAATTCCCCTAATCTGTGTATCTAGGCTACTCTGAAATTTGTTATCTAGATTTTGGGATCTTGTTGAAAAATTTTGGAATCTTGGTGTAAGAGATCGGGGTGTATGGTAGCTAGAAGGAGTAGGAGAAGAATAATGTGAAAAAGATCTTCTAAAAGGTTGAAGAGCTATTTGGACCGTTCCGTCCGGTTTTTTATCTATATATTCAAGGTCGTCTTTAGAATTATTTTCCATATTGGATAATGGAGTAATATTTTCTAATTGCCATTCATTTGGGAGAGTAATTTGATTCCAATTGATTTGCCTAGGAATTTGTATACTAGAGTTTTGTGTACTAGTTTGTAATAATAATGTGTATCCTTTAGGACTGGTAATAAAAGCTTGTGGTTCTAATGTTGTCTTCATTAGTTTATAATGGATCCTATATACTACAGTTAAAGGATGTGACCCTTTCATCATATTATAACCATTTGTTTTAATGTTTACTGTCAAAGCATGTAATATATTAGGATCAAATAATGAAATAGAATAATTTGGATAACAATTAAAATAAACTGGACCTTGGAACAAATTTGATTCTACCATTCCAAGTAATGAGTCATGGAAATAAAAGTATCTTCCATCTCTAAGACAGAGTAATACTGAGGTGTTTAATCCCACTCTAGTAAGTGGTTTTATAGCAACCTGTACTAATCCAAAATGTATATAAGAGTATTTCTGTTCTTTGTGTTGTTTAATAGCTTCTCTTGTTAATAATTGTAATGATTCATAATCATTATTTAGGCTAATAGTTTTTTCTACTGTTTTAATCATATAATTGGTAAGAAATGATAGCTTAGAAGAAAAAGTAGAATATTTATATATTTGATTCTTTGGAACATTAGGAATCGTCCAATCTTGTAAATTTCTTTCTATCTCTGTTATATTATAATCTTCTTGGTTAATATTGTCAGGTTCTATGGGGATATTAGTAGTAGATTCATTAGGTTTAAAGAAAGAGTTCAAATTCATTGAGACATAATAAATATTTCCTATATCCAAAGAGAAATAAGTAGATTAAGAGTAATTTTAATAATACATGAATAGTACCAACTCGTGAATAATACATACAAAGTCGATTGTCATTTTCTTCCAAGGAGATAATATTCCTAACAACTTTAATCTATCATGTTGACTAATTTGGAAAGCAGTAATCTTTTGGAATCACATAATCTGAGGGTCATAATTTATCAAATCCAGTTCAAACAGATCTTGGGAATCCATCAGAGGTACTGGATGATAAGGAGAATAATTTTGAGAAGGAGAAGTGCCTGAGTGAGAAGCCTGTTGAGAAGCAGATGCCTGATGAGCTGCAGGTTGCTGTAATGGAGATAATCTGGTTGGATGTCGTGCGTCGTCTTCATCATCACTATCTGAAACTTGTGACATTACTTCAATTAATTTTTTCAAATCTTTCTTGCTGGTAATGGATGCTAATTGTACTTGGAATCTGCTCCGTTGAACAAGTACTTCTGGGGCTTTGGTAATTTTTGAAAATATTTTCAAGACATGATCATAATTGTATTTTTCCCACCATTTGACAGAGATTTGGCGGGTCAAGAACATAATGGTTTTGAGAGAGGGATGAGGTTTGATAATATATTCCCATTTCATAATCCAATTTAATTTTGTTTTGAGAAAGAAAAGAAGAAGTGGTGAACAATAACTTAATGTTGGTTGATTATCATCTTGGGAAGTAAAAATTCGGAAACTTTCCTGGAGAGGGAGAGGAAGGAGAAGAAGTTTGGGTCCATAATGGTCCCACCAAAGTGAAAACCATTTAGGAAGTGTTTTAATTTCTTGTAATTTATCAAAATGAAGGAACCACGAATAGCGCAAATTTTTATTTTGTTTTAAAAACATTTTTGTCCATGCCTGCTGATAATCATAATAGTCGTAATAAGGAGGATCATAAGGCTGAGAAAATTTTCTTGTCAGATAGGGATTTTTTCCCCATTGTTCCAAAGTGAGGACCTGTTTAATGGTGACTTTATGAAAAGCAATAATTGGAGGTGCAGGTAGAGATGGTTGAGTTTGAAGGGAACAAAGGATTTCAGAGAATAATTGAATCTGAGTCTACTAATATGAATTCATAAAAATTTTGGGTCTTCTTAATGTTTTGCGGGATATAATGCCAATCTGGTAAAAGAAAGGCATCAAGTAATTTTTGGGGGTCAGACAAGTGTTGGATTTCAGGCTCGATGGGGAAGACAGGGTGCCAGTGAGATTTAATAATAATAGGAGATGTAGCAGGTTGAGATAGTAATGGCGTACTAATAATCTGAGAAGGAGAAGAAGAAGGGGAAACAGCTTGAGAGTATGTTGGTAATTTTGGAGAAGATAATGGTGAAAATGGATTGTAGGAAGGCCTAATATTTTGTGGTAATGACCCCAGTACCGTATATGGTCTTGGAGTTGCAGAAGGACAAGGTGAAGGATAAGGAGGAGATGGTGGCAATGCATAAGAAGATTTAGTCTTTACTTTGGACTTTGAGGAAGACATGATTTTCCCTGTAAAAATTCTCAGGATAGAAAATCAGGAAGAGAATTAGCTTCTCCTTTAATGTGTTCAATATCAAAATCAAAAATACTTAATATAGCTTGTCATCTAGCAAATATTTGTTTGGCAGCCAGGTTTTTCACATCTTTAATCAAAACTTCCTTGGCTGATTTGCAATCTATCCTAAGTAAAAACTTTTGATTTAACAAATCATCTTGAAATTTAGAAATACATAATACAATAGCTAAAATCTCTTTTTTAATGGTGCTATAATTCTTTTGGGCAGGATTCCAACATCTTGAATGGAATCAAACAATCTGTTCAGAATCACCTGATAATCTTTGTTTTATAATTCCTCCATAACCAAGATCAGAGGCATCCGTTTCAACAATTTTTAAAGTATGAGGGGATGGGAGTCCCAAACATGGTAATTTCTTAACATGAGTCTTAATCTGTCTTATAATATTTGTATGTTCTTCTGTCCACAGAGGTGGATTCTTTTTTAATCTCTTAAATAATGGTTTGCATAATGGCCTGAGAGATTGATAAAAGTCTGTAACGTAATTAAGGCTTCCTAGAAATCTTTGTAATTGTTGTTTATCTTTGATTTCATCTGAAAATTTATCAGCAAATTCTATTGCTCTACTAATTGGAGTAATAGTTCCTTGGTAAATATCGTGTCCAAGAAATCTAGTTTGGTTTTGAAATAATTTTATTTTTGGTGATGAAACAACTAATCCATTTTGTTTAATAATTTGGACAAAAAGTATTTAAGTGCTTCCAGTGTTGTTCAATAAATGAAGAGAATATTAATACATCATCTATATAGACTATTGAAAAATGAGTAAAAGGGGTAAATATTTCGTTCATAATATTTTGAAATTCACTAGGGGCATTTCTTAATCTAAATGGCATAACATTCCATTCATAATGTCCGAAGGGGATTGTAAAAGCTGTTTTATACCGATCTTTTTCAGCAATTTGAATTTGCTAGAACCCACTTTTCATATCAAATTTTGAAAATACTGTAGCATCATAAAGTCTAGATAATAAATCTTTCTTATTAGGGATTAGGTACCTAATCCATTGTAATACTTTATTTAAAGGTTTATAATTAATAACTAACCGAGGAATTCCTCTTTCTAATTCTGCCTGTTTTTTAACATAAAAAGCAGCACAGCTCCAAGGTGATTTACTTTTTCTAATTAATCCTTTTGTTAATAAATCATTTATTTCCTTTTTGCAGAATTCTAATAATTCATTATTCATTTGAATTGGTCTGGCTTTGGTTGGAATTTTTTTTCAGAAAATTCTTTTTCATAAGGTAATTCAACTATATGTTGTTTTCTATTCCAAAAAGCATTAGGTAAGTTAGAGCATACTTCCTTTTCGATCATAATCTTAAAATTATCAATTTTTTGAGTTAATAATGGATCATTTAATTGTTCTTCAATTCTTTTATATTTTAATTCTTGTTTTAAAAAACTTATCTGTTTTTCTTTTCTTTTAATTCTGTTTTTTGTTAAAAAAATTAATTTCTTTAGATAATGAAACTCCTTTTAAGGAGTTAATTTCCTTTGATATAGGAGGAAATAGAAATTTAAATTGAATTTATTATCCGAGTATTTTAGTGGAAATTCCTTCCTCTATTACAGAGAATGGGTATAATAATGCAAGGAATAGATTTCCTAATATTACTTTGGTGTTAATATTTTTTACTAAAATAAATGTTGTTTTGAAACAAATTCCATTATTACAAATATGTGCACTAGATAGTTTATAATTTATGTTTAATTTTGCTCCATTAGCTTGGGATAATGTTTCTTTTGTTTTTTCAAAATATTTAGAAGGTATTATTCCTTCTTGTATACAATTTAAGTCTGCTCCTGTATCTAATAGAGCAATCGTAGTAAAAGAAAATTCTTGATTAATTGAGACCGTTACTTCAGTATACCATTTTTGAAAATTTATCTTATTGAGAATATTAATGAAGTTGTCTGTTTCATCTTTAATAATTATTGTTGAACTTTCTCCTTGTTCTTTATTATGAGAGTTATCTATATTTTTGTCTATTTTTAACAATATAATTTCTTGTATTAATTGTTCATTTGAAACTTCTAATTTAAGATTGGATGCTTTTAGATTTCTAACCTCTTGTTTTATTTCATTAATTTCTTGTTGCAGGTCTTGTAATGTGATTCTTTGTTTTTCTGTTTTAAATCTTCCTACTATTTCTGAAAAATTATAGGGTGCTGAAGAGGTTATTGAAGTGGTTTGATGATTAAAAGTGTCTTTTAGTTTTTCTAAATAATCTTTTCTTTCCTGTGGATCTTTAATTCTATCTATTAATTCTAATATAATATCTTCTTGTTTTGAGAGTACATCAATGGTTTTATTACAAAAACAACTATTTTTATCTAAACAATTGCAGACCTGTATTTCATCTTCTTCATATTCGCTTTCAGAAGACTGTTCTGAAAGACTTGATTGTTTTAATTGATAGATTTCTTCTTCATCAGAAGAGTTTTCCTCTTCTTCACTTGAGAGTATTATAAACATATTTAATAATTTTTCTTTTAATGTTTCAGATACGTTTAATTCATTAATCTGTTGTTTTACCTTACAATTTGACTTATAGTGCCCAACTTTTCCACATTTATAGCAAACAATTTGTTTCTTCTTTTTATTAGTCTTTTTTTGGAGTTTTTATTGGTTTGCTATACTTGTTTATCTTTTGGTTTTTTATAAGGTTTCCTATATTTTCGTTTTTTGTTAGAATAATTCTTATAGACTCTTTTTCCCTTTTTATGTCTTCTTGAAAGAGCTAATAATGGAGTATAACCAAATTGTTTACAAAAGGTACCTAATTCTTTTTTAGCAAATTTCTTTTCTTTATCCATTTGCTTTTTTAATCTTAAGTCGTTACACATAGTCAAACCAGTTCTATTAATGGTAGTTATTATATCACCATATGTAAGATTTAAGAAATCAATAGTACCATCTACTTTTACTAATGATTCTCGTACCTTTTGGGCGAAGTAATATGGAAGTCCGGCTATGAACTTTTCCTTCCAGTATGGTTGTTGGCAATCATTTCTGATCATAAGTTTAGTTAGAAATACATCTTTATACCAACGAAAATCAAATAATTGAGGACATTTTAGGTTAATCAATAAATCACTGGTTCTTTCCTTGAATTGGACAGGATCTCCAACAAAGTATTTGGTTAATACATATATTAAAGTATTTACAGCGTCTTCTAATGGTAATCCATTTTCTGTTTTAATTACCTGCATATTTTCATCATGTTTATACGCAGTTAATATTTGTGTCTTTTGTTCATTTGACAGGTAATGATCCCACCAGCCTTTTAATTGGCCAGTAAATCCTGTAACAATAATATATGCTATTTGTTGATCAGTTTTTCTATTACTTTTATAAACATTAGCTACCATAACCATTTCTTGGAAATGGTTTAATATTTCATACTCAGATAATCCGTCTATATTCCATTCATATAATACATCTGGTGTAAAAGCAGATCTTACTATATGTTCTCTTTCTTCAAATTGCATATCAGGAGGGGTAGGTCTTGGATACCAGTTTCGAGTAATGGAGACATGGTGTTTAGAATCTCTAGCTGAAAAGCTATTAACATGGTTTCCTCTAATCTTATTTATTTGTAAGTCTAAATTTTTGAATTGGTTTTCAATATTACTTATTTCATAATCAGATATTTCAGGAGAATCTGTTTTACTTAGCATATTAATATGAGGTTGTTTTGAAGTAGATGCATTATTACTAATAGTTAATTTTTCTAATTTGTTAGAAATTTGTTCTAATAAATCATTTTTATTTTTAGAAAAAACAGGTTTTAGATGAGATGGGATCTCATGAGGGACAAATAAAGGGGTTTCTTTTGCTTTTTTAATTGTAGGATTTATAGGAGATATCTGGGCTTCAATTCTTTCTAATTGTTTACTCATGGTTTTTAGATATAAATTAGTGTAATTATTCTGTTGAATTATATTATCAGTATTTTTAGCTTCTACTGAATTATTATATTTTTTTTATTGGTGAGGCCAATATTTGGGTATTTCTTTGATTGAATTTAATGGTTTCAAAAGGAGGATATTCTTCGTAAACAGTTTGATTGTTTTCTTCTTTAATCCATTGATTAGTAGTCCGGTTTATGGTTGATAATCGATTTGTTTTATAAATTTCGAAACCTTGAAAAGAATGGTATATTAATTTGGATTTCCTCCAAATATTGATAATATTTTTCTTGACTATAATCCCTTTCTATTTTTGTAAAGGTTGAGAAAAATGTTAATCTTTTATGATTATTTTCTTTTTTCATATAATCTTGTTTAAGATATTCTTTGTTAATTTTAAACTCTTCTTTGCTCAGGGTGTATATTTGGGCATCATCTCCAATCATTTGAGAATATGTTGGAGAAGAAGGTTCCTTTTTAGGATTATGAGAGGTGGATGCTCTATCTAGATGGCTAGCAGGATGACTAACAGTATAAACCGGTGTATCAATAATATTTCCAGGAATAATTCCCCTAATCTGTGTATCTAGGCTACTCTGAGATTTGTTATCTAGATTTTGGGATCTTGTTGAAAAATTTTGGGATCTTGATGTAAGAACAGATCGGGGTGTATGATAGCTAGAAGGAGTAGGAGAAGAATAATGTGAAAAAGATCTTCTAAAAGGTTGAAAAGCTATTTGGCCCGTTCCGTCTGGTTTTTTATCTATATATTCAAGGTCGTCTTCAAAATTATTTTCCATCTTGGATAATGGAGTAATATTTTCTAATTGCCATTCATTTGGGAGAGTAATTTGATTCCAATTGATTTGCCTAGGAATTTGTATACTAGAGTTTTGTGTACTAGTTTGTAATAATAATGTGTATCATTTAGGACTGGTAATAAGAGCTTGTGGTTCTAATGTTATCTTCATTAGTTTATAATGGATCCTATATACTACAGTTAAAGGATGTGACCCTTTCATCATATTATAACCATTTGTTTTAATGTTTAGTGTCAAAGCATGTAATATATTAGGATCAAATAAGCGGATTCATACTTATTTAATAGAAACAGTTAAAAGATTTGATTATCTTTTAGTAATTGAGTTTTTAAATTCTAAATAATTATAATAAGTTTTTTTATAATATTATAAAATACAAGATAGGAATAACTTTAGTAATTTGTTTTTAATAAATATTTAAAAAATTTGATAGATATGTATTTTATGAATTTGTTATTGTTAGAATGATCACAAATATATAAAAAGTAGTAAAAGAATGACAAATATAATGTATAATAAAATTGTTACAAAATAAATAGAATAAGCAGTTTTTATACTAGAGAGAAGAAAACATACCAAAAAATAGACGACAAATAAAAGAATTGTCCAAATAGAGGAGATCAACAATAGGGAATGAGAAAGAGTGAAATAAGGACACATGCGGCAAATCTGTTAAAAAGAACACATTAGAAAAATAGAACACAATAATTATATAGTTATATTTGTTACTTAACACTATATTAACATATTAAGAATCAGTAACCTCCTACGTACTAATCTTGGAAGGTTTTGCTCCATATTTTTCGGAATTCATAACTTCGTTATTTTACGTCGTTTCTGCATCTAGGGTTGGGCCATGGCGGCGCCCCATGCCCCCCCGGTTTCGGTGGGGGCTACTGTAGGGGATGGTGGAGCCCTGTCTTTCTCTCAGATTGTGTCAAAGTTAGCTGTGCCACCGGCGTTCAAACTGCAAATGCGTTATCCTGTTGATGTGGATGGTGAACCTGGTTTCATCTTCTCGGAACCAGAGATGGCTAAGGCGGCTGAAGATTTTTGTTTTGCACTCGTTTTGAAATTTGTTCGTACCAGACCAACCATTGATGATATACGGTGAGGTATCATACAGTCCTGGGGTTTGCTGTCAGTTCCAACTGTGAGTGTCATGGATGATCACCATGTTCTGGTGAAGATGCAATCCGAACGTGATTTTATTTGTGGGTGGGCACCCGAAGGCCGTTTGTTGTCTGGATATATATTTCGTTTATTCCGATGGACAAAGGAATTTGATTTACGTAAAGAATCAACGTTGGCTCCGCAGTGGATATTTTTACCAGGGCTTCCGTTACATCTATATAGAACTGACTGCTTACAGATTTTTGCTACTCGTTTTGGAAGATTTTTGGGAACGGATAACGCTACCCTGAATCGAACTAGAGCCTCTAGTGCTTAGGTGTGTGTGGAGGTTGATTTAACATAAGATCTTGTTCAGGGTTTTCCGATTGTGGTTGGTAGTAAGAAGCTCTGGCAGGAGGCAAGGTATGAACGGAAAGGATTCTATTGTTTGAAGTGTTGCAGACAAGGCCATACGGCAGTGGTTTGTAGGGCTGGTGTGGATGTTTCAAAGAAAGCCAGGGATGAAGTGAACGGTGGAATTAAGAAAATTTGGCAAGAAAAACAAAAGATAGATAGTATTGTTGAAGAGGAGGTCGAGCCTAGTGGGCTGAAGATACAGGGTGTTCAGGTGGAAGATGTGGTGGCTCTGGAAGAGAATACTGTCAATATGGATGTCACACAAGATGTGCTGGGTGTAGACCAAGCTAGTCAAAAGGGAGAGGTGGTGGGAAGGGTGCAGCTTGAGAAAGTGCTGGTGAATTTTGAGCAGGTGCCAAATGAGGTGGCTCAATTGGAGGTGCAAACATTACCTGTTGTTGAAAAGTTAAATGATGAGCGTATGTTGGTAGAGTCACCTTCAATCCAAACAACCAGACCGGAGGTGCAGGGGCAGGCCCTGAGCCAGAGTGGTAATCCTGGGGACATTAACCCAGACGTGGTATCTGTGGCTATGCAGTTGTCACCTGGGATGGGATGTGGTAATGTAAAAATGGTGACAGAGGTGCTTGAAATGGATGTAATGCCATGGTGCAAATGGATTCTTGGGCTGAACATCAATCTAATACGGATGTTGAGGAGGAGGAGCAGGCATGTAAACTGGCTAAACAGAAGGGGTATGAGTCTGATAGTATTCAGGGAAATACTAGTAGTTCTAAGTTGAAAGCTTTGCCGGTGCGGCAATCCCAGCGAGTTTCTACTCACACCGCCAAATTGAATTTATGACGGACTCCATCATTGCATGGAACATTAGGGGTTTGGGTCGATCCACGCGTGAGTTGCGACAGATGATTTCGAAATTCCATGGAACCATTGTAGCGATTTTTAAGCCTTTCTCAAGGCAGGATAAACTGGTAAAATTTTCTTCTAAGTTGGGTTTTGATGGGTTTTATTGTAATGAAGATGTGGGAGGTAAAATTTGGATATTATGGAAACATTCATATGACTTTGAAGTCATTCGGGTCTCAAATCAGATGGTGACGGGGTGGTTTAAATTGGAGAATAAACAGACTTTGGTAACTTTTGTTTACGCAAAGTGTGTTTTAACTGAAAGACGTGAGTTATTGCCGGAGTTGGTGGAGTTTGATGTAGGCAGTCATCCGTGGCTGGTTATTGGTGACTTTAATGTCCTCCGAGAGGATAGGGAACGAGTAGGGGGAGTCCGCGTTCAAGTCAGGCCATGGAAGAATTTAATGCTTGCATAGATGAGGCTGGGCTCGTAGAGTTGTCTCATCAAGGGCATTCACTCTCCTGGTGTAATGGCCATGAAGGTAATGCTCGGCAATGGGCACGTTTAGACAGAGCTCTCATTAACTTACATTTCTGTGAGGTCTTTCCGTCGGCAAAGCTAGAATATCTTGCTCGTAAGACTTCAGATCATAGCCCTATGGTGGTTAAGTTATCTATTTGCTCTTCTAGATATGGGCCACCTCCTTTTAGATTTCAGAGTATGTGGTGCCTACATGAGACATTCCAAAGCTGTGTGAAAGATGCATGGGAAAGGCCTGTATATGGAGCAGGGTTGGTGAAACTGGCTGCTAAGCTTAAACGTACCAAGATTGCACTTCGAGCATGGAATTTTTCTGTGTTTGGCCGGGTTGATCAGAATATTAAAGAGTTGGAAGTCAGGATGGAAGCTTCGGAATCGTAGCTTCAATTGAATTACTCGGAGGATATTGAGTCTGAGTATCTTATATCCAAGCTTGAGCTTGAGGTTTGGGAAAAGAGAGAGGAAGTCCGGCTGGCTCAATTAGCAAAGAAGAAGTGGTTGAAGGACGGGGATAAGAACTCAAAATTCTTTCATGCAATGGTTAACCAGAGACGACAGAGTTCAGTCATCCCGCAGATGACCCTTGAGAATGGAACAGTTCTGAGTTTGCCAGAAGCAGTACATGAGGGAGCCGTCGACTACTTTAGGGAGTTTCTATCAGAAGTTACAGAAACAGAGAGGGCAGACTTGCAGGGACTGCTTCGTCTTGAAGTATCAATGGCTGAGAATGAGGAGCTCTGCAGGTTGCCTACGGAGGAGGAAGTGCGTGCTGTGGTTTTCTCCATCCCGCAGCAAAGCAGCTCGGGCCCAGACGGGTTTGGTTCGTCCTTTTATACGTCATGTTGGGCTATAGTAAAATGTGATGTACTGGAAGCGGCAAAGGATTTTTTTAGAGGTACTGATTTGCCTTTATTTTATGCTTCATCTTATATTGTGTTGATTTCGAAGGTGGCGGATCCGAAAAGTTTTGAGAAGTTCCGTCCGATTAGTCTTTTTTCAGTGGCATATAAGATATTCTCAAAAATCATGGTTTCCCGATTGACGTGTATTTTGTCAAAGCTGATTTTCCAAGAACAAGGGGCGTTCATTCCAGGACGCAGTATCTTTGAAAATATATCTCTTGCCCAAGAGATGGTCCATGGCTTGAAGAAAAAGATCCGGGGAGGAAATGTCATGGTCAAGATTGACATGGCGAAAGCATATGACCGTGTACATTGGGAGTTTTTATTTCAAGTGCTTGATGGTATGGGTTTCTCAAAAAAATTTTGTAAGTTGGTGCGTTCATGTGTTTCCTCTCCATGGTACTCGGTGATGATGAATGGTTCATACAAGGTTTTTTTTAAATCAAACAGAGGACTTCGGCAGGGTGATCCTCTATCGTCTTATCTATTTATTTTGATGCAGGAGGTTTTATCTCGATTTCTCCGGCAGAAATTTGAGAGTGGTAGTATTGGAAAATTTTACCACCCAAGGGGGACTCCGTTGATTACACATTTACTCTACGCTGATGACGTACTTGTTTTTTTAAATGGGACAAAGCGGTCGATGCAAAGGTTGATGAAAATTTTTGCGGTGTATGAGAAATGGTCTGGACAACGAATTAGTATTGGAAAATCTGCTCTTTTTATTGCTCCTTATGTTAGTATTGCAAGGTGTCGTGGCCTATTACAGAGTACTGGTTTTAGGGAGGGTCACTTTCCTGTGACTTACCTAGGGGCCCCGTTGGTAGCTGGGAGGTTGAAGGCTTGTGTTTTGGATCCGCTAGTGACCAAAGTGAGAGCAAAGTTGCTGGTTGGAAGACCCGTTTATTATCACAAGGGGAAAGACTGGTTTTGTTAAGGCATGTTCTCTCTAGCATGCCTTCCCATCTTATAGTTGTCATGGATGTTTCGAAGGTGGTGCTTGCCAAGTTAAATAATATATTATCGACCTTTTTCTGGGGCGAACATGGTGGAAAGGCAAAGACGAAATGGTGTTCTTGGGATCGGATTAGCAAACCTACGAGTGAAGGGGGTTTGGGATTGAGGAATTTTTTGGAAGTACAGAGAGCCATGCATATGAAACTGGCATGGTCTTTATTATCTTCCCAATCTTTGTGGGCTCGGTTCAAGTTACATAAGTATGGAAAGGGGAGGCATTTATCTCGACTGGTCTCTACGCATGCAAGTTCTCGATTATGGAGGTCAATAGTCTCGGTTATGCCAGAGGTGTGTGCTTTCTCGAAAGTGAAGGTGAATGAGGGCCAGGCATCGTTCTGGTTTGATAGGTGGGTCAAGGAGGGGCCGATGTGTGGACTGGTGACTGTAGTCGGGCAATCCATGTTGAAGGTTTCTAATGTCTGGGTTGACAACCAATGGGACTTTGATTTGCTTGTGCAATTGGTAGGGGAAGATTTGGCTACTGAGGTGGTAAGGAAAGTCTGTGTAGGTAGAACTGGGGAGGATGTGCTAATTTGGAGGCCAAGTCCGAATGGTCAGTTTTCTTCAGCTAGTGCATGGGAGATTATCCGGGTCAAAGGAGAGCAGTATCCTTGGATGGATTGGTTGTGGAATAAAAATTTGCCTGGGAAATTCTCTGTATGCATGTGGAGGGCAAGGTTTAAGTGCCTTGCAGTGGATGATTGAGTTCGTAATCGTGGGGTTCAGTTAGCGTCGAAGTGTGACTGTTGTCGGGTGCCAACAGTGGAGACTATGGACCACGTTTTGGCCACAAGTGAATTGGCACAACAGGTGTGGAGGATGGCTGCATTAGCTATGGGTGTCCCATGCATGCAGACGGGAACATGGTGGAGTCAAGTGCTAATATGGTTTTCATGTGCTAGAAAGTCTTCGCAGAACGGAAGAATTACTAGGCTACTTCCAAGTATCTTGACTTGGTGTTTATGGAGAAGGCGATGTAGAGCTCGGATAGAAGGAGTTCATGATAATGTGGTGGGCATTTGGAGATCTGTCCGGTCTTTGCTGGGAGCAATTGTTAATGATATCAGTGTTCTTGACCCAAGTGATGCGTTAAGTTTACGAGAGTTGGAAGTCCCAGTTCAGCGTAGATCTGCTCAGCGAGTTCAGCTTGTAACTTGGCAAAAACCAACTTCAGGGTGGTGGAAGTTAAACGTGGATGGGAGCTGCAGGGGTAATCTAGGCACTTGTGGTGGTGGTGGAGTGGTGCGCGATCATAGTGGAATGGTTATTGCTGCGTTCTCGGAACACTTTGGGACTGGAACAAATACGGAGGCTGAGATGCATGCTCTGTTACATGGTGTTAAACTGTGTAAACAATTGGGTGGGTAACGGATTGTGTTAGAGTGCGACTCGAAGGTGATAGTGGACTGGCTTAGTGCCCGTTGCTGTACACTATGGTATTTGTGGGACTACTAGGACGAGTTACTTCATGAGCTGGAAGAGTTATCGTATCAAGTTGTGCATCAATTTAAAGAGGGAAATCAAGCATCGGATTTCCTTGCGCGAAGAGGTGAAGCCGGACAGGTGGTTTTTTATGGTAGGGGAGAGCCTTTACCTAGGATACTGCGGGGGATAATTAGATTGGATAAATTGGGTCTGCCTACGATGAAAGGGCGTTCATAGTTGCATTTTTAGATGTTGAGAGTAATTGTATTTGTTTTTTGTAGTTTCTTTTGTATGGTTTTTGGTTGGTTTGGTTAGCGATATTTTTTGTTATGGTTTTCCTCCGTCATAAGTGAGGGATTTCTTTAATAAAAGTGGGTAAAGGTCACTATTGGACATGTGACCTTGTTTCTTATAAAAAAAAAACATATTAAGAATCATAACAGATATAATAAATAAATTCAATATTTATACAATTTAAAATTAAACAGAATAAAAGACTGGAGAAAATGAAATTTCTAATTAATAATGTTATTAATAACAATATTAATAGTATTATCAATATTAGATTTGGTATTAATATAAAATTTAATATTCAACAATTAATATTAAATTTTCAAAATATGGAACCTGTTATTAACATAAGATTAGTTATTAAAGGAAAAAATTGATTCAAGATAAATAAAAAATAAAAAAAAAATAATAATAGTTTCTCGAAATTATATATCCAAACAAATAATCAAGTCAAATTGATTAATAAAACAAAAATACAATGTTTATGTAATAAAACAAAATAAAATGTTGTACAACATTATTTTGCTTTTTTTTCTTTTTATGAAATACATTTTTTTAGAAAAATGTAGTAGTCTATAGAAACAAAACAAAAATCACAAGAATCCAGCCCACCCATCCCTTCCTAACCCAAGATCCATACGGTGCCGTTTTATGAGAAGAAACCTTAGGTATTTTTTCCCCTCCCTTATAAATACATCTCAACGGCACACCTACACCCCTTATTTCGCCTTCCAAACCATCTCTCTCTTTGTTTTTCTCTCTTCTCCTCTTCTTTTTCTCTACTCTCTCGTTTTTTTGTCAGCACTCTCGCTGCTCCTCTCTCTTGTTCTTGCCCGTCACTGTCTCTTCTTTCAACAGAGAAACAAAAATCACCACCTCTGTCTTGATTTTTATTTTCTAATTTTTTACAAGATTGTTTTCCGAAAGCTTACGAATTTGAACCTCCATCTTTCAGATTAGAGATATTTTTTTTTAGGACTGTTAGAGACACAAAGGGATTTCACAAAGAGATCCCACACACATTCAATATGCCACGTGTCTATTTTCCCTATCCCTCATTTCCTCCCTTTCCCTCTCTCTCCTCTTTCTCCCTTCAACCGTGTGGTTCAGCTGACTCCATCTCCCAATCACAGCAGCGCCGTCACCGCTGCAGATCGTCGTCGGCTACCACCAGCAGCCTTTTCCCCTCACCGGTGACCTCCGAACCGGACCTAGCCCCCCACAGTACAGCCCCTCTCCCTTTACTCCACCCGAAATCGAGTCCCTCTCTCACACGGCTTCTCCCTCTCGCCATTGCCAGCGTCGCCGTCGCAACCCAACTGCGCCACCACACCTAGTGTTAGACTCCCACGTAAAACTACCTCCAAAGTTGCCGCACATGTCCTAGCCATGTCCGGGACATGCCCCTTGATCATGCCACGAGCATGCCTTGGCCCGTGTCTTGTCACACACGGGGCGCCCAACATGCTCATGGACCGGCCACATGCATGCCTTGGCCCGTGCCTTGACACGCACGGTGCGCCCAGCATGCAAGCCGTTCGCGCGCCACGCCTCGACCCCAGCGAGGTTAGTGGCTTTGAGCGGGCCAACGCACGGCCGGGCACTCGCACGCCCATGCGCATGCTCGCAGGTCGCATGGCCCAGGGCGCCCCTGCAGGCCGCATGGCCTTGCGCAGCTCCTCCGGCCACATGGCCCCGCACGCCCCTACAGGCCGCATGGCCCTGCGCAGCCCCTCAGGCAGCATGGCCCCGCACGTCCCCCATGACCGCATGGCCCGCGCACGCCCAGGCGCACAGCCATGCACACGGCTATCAGGCGCACGCCCATGCGTGCGCCCATGCAACAGCAGCCGGCCATGCACCCAGCCGCATGGCCCTCCTGCCGCACACCAGCGAGGCTAGTGGCATGCCATCCAGCGCACGGGCCTAGCCCGTGCCACACAGAGCAGGCCAGTGGCATGCCCACCAGGCATGCCATCCAGCGCACGGCTCCAGCCCGTGCCTTGCAGAGCAGGTCAGTGGCATGCCCACCAGGCATGCCATCCAGCGCATGGCTCCAGCCTTTGCCTTGCAGCAGGCTCACATGGCTAGCCACCATCAGCAGGCCGAACATGGCACCATGCCATGTCCACCAGCCGGCCCATGCATAGCACCATGCCATGCACCACAGCTAGCCATGCCGAGCCACTTAGCCATGGACCAGACCGAGGACCACCATGCACCATCCTAGCCACACCCTTGGCTCATGCATGCCACGGCCATGTGGTCCATGCCACTATCCTTGTTTATTTTATTTATTTTATTTCTTTTGTTGCAAATGGGCCTTTTGGGGGTTTCCAAGTTGTAACCTTATAAATAGGACCCTTAGTCATTTCTTTCACATCTTTTGACAATATTCCTTTGCTAATGTTGTAAACATGATACATAAACCATATTCTGGTCCTTACTCTAATTCTTACAATCCAGGATGGAGGAACCACCCAAATTTCAGTTGGAGGGGTGACCAGCATGGAGCTCCTGCAACCTTGGCTCCAGGCCCCTCTCAACTTACAATTCAAGCTCCTCCAATGCAAAAGAAGGGACTTGAGGAGATGGTACAGCAGCTGTCCAGCACTTTGCAGCAATTTATGCACGGTCAAGCAACAATCAACAATCAGAATTCTCAAGCAATAAGCGACATCCGGAGCACACTTACAAAGATGACTACTGCTTGGAGCTTCCAAGAAAAAGGAAAATTTCCTGCACAACCCCAACCTAATCCACAAAGTCAGCCACTTCAAGAAGGAGGTGAGGGTTCAAATGTAAGGCAAGTGAAAGCGGTGACCACTTTGAGAAATGGTAAGGTGGTGAATATTCCAGCTCAAGGTTCAGACAATGCTGGTAAGGTCTCTAAACCTGTACAAAATGAGGTTGAAAATGGTGAGGTTGAACAAGCTGAAATTGAAATTGAAAAGATTACATGTCCTGTACCTGCTCCTTTTCCTCAAAGATTGGTTCCTTTGCACAAAGATAAACACCAATCTGAGATTTTAGAAATATTCAAGCAAGTTAGGATTAACATTCCTTTGCTGGATGCTATTCAACAAATTCCTACCTATGCTAAGTTTCTAAAAGATTTGTGTACTGTCAAAAGAAATTTAAATGTGCAAAAGAAAGTTTTTCTTACTGAGCAGGTCAGTGCCATAATTCAGAATAATACCCCACCAAAATATAAAGATCCTGGTTCACCTACAATTGCTTGTGTTATAGGAAGTTCAAAAATTGGTCAAGCTTTGTTAGATCTTGGTTCAAGTGTGAATTTGTTGCCTTATAATGTATATGAACAGATTGGTTTGGGGGAATTAAAACCAACTTCTATAATTTTGCAACTAGCTGACAGGTCAATTAAAATGCCAAGGGGGGTTGTTGAGGATGTTTTAGTTCAAGTGGATAAATTTTTTTACCCCGTAGATTTTGTTGTGTTGGATGTTCACTTGACACCAAAATCTTCTTTTCAAGCACCTGTGATTCTTGGGAGACCTTTCCTTGCTACTTCAAATGCATTGATAAATTGTAGGAGTGGTGTTTTAAAATTGAGTTTTGGGAACATGACCCTTGAACTGAATATTTTTAATCTTTGCAGGCAACCTCAAGATTTGGAAGATGCACAAGAGGTCAATTTGGTGGAAAGCATATTGGAGGAAGAGGCATATTTGGCATACCAGCCCACTAACTTATTGTTTGAGTTAGAAAATATTTGTGATCTCATTATTGATGATACCCCCATTGATGTTTCTCCTGTTTTTAATGCAGAAAATAAATTTGAAGCTAAATGGAGGCCTAAATTTGAGGAGCTCCCACCATTGAGAGCAAGTTTGAAGCCTTCAGAAGATGAAATCCCAACACTAGAGCTGAAACCATTGCCCACTAACCTGAAGTATGCATTTTTGGGCCCCGACAGCACATTCCCAGTGGTGATTTCAGCCCAGCTCACTCATGATCAAGAAGGGAAACTAATGGGAGTCTTGAGGCAGCACAAGGGTGCTATTGGATGGACAATTGCGGATATAAAAGGTATAAATCCTCTTGTGTGCACTCATAGGATTTATTTAGAAGAAAATGCCAAAGTTTCTAGGGAGATGCAAAGGAGATTAAATCCTACCATGAAAGAGGTAGTAAAAACAGAGGTTTTAAAACTACTTGATGTGGGGATAATCTACCCTATTGCGGACAGCAAGTGGGTAAGTCCCATTCATGTAGTTCCAAAAAAATCTGGGCTTACTATTGTGAAAAATGAGAAAAATGAACTAATTCCTACTAGGATTTCTACTGGTTGGCGAATGTGCATAGATTATAGAAAGTTGAATGCCGCCACTAGGAAAGATCATTTTCCTTTGCCCTTCCTTGACCAAGTGTTAGAAAAAGTTGCTGGCCATGATTTTTATTGCTTTCTTGATGGTTTTTCTGGTTATTACCAAATAGAGATAGCACCTGAGGATCAAGAGAAAACAACTTTTACTTGCCCTTTTGGCACTTTTGCATTTAGAAGAATGCCTTTCGGACTATGTAATGCTCCTGCTACTTTCCAAAGATGTATGCTTAGCATTTTCAGCGACATGATTGAAAACAGTTTGGAAGTATTTATGGATGATTTTTCAGTGTTTGGTAGTTCTTTTGATGCATGTTTGACTAACTTACAAGCTGTGTTAGCCAGGTGTGAAGAGAAGCATTTGCTTCTCAATTGGGAAAAGTGCCACTTCATGGTTCAACAAGGCATAGTTCTTGGTCACATAGTCTCATCTCGAGGTATTGAGGTTGATAAAGCTAAAATTGAGCTTATCTCCAAGCTTCCTATACCCAAAACAGTAAAGGAAATCAGATCTTTTCTTGGGCATGCTGGGTTCTATAGAAGGTTCATTCAAAATTTTAGTTCTATCTCTAAGCCATTGTGTGAATTACTTAAGAATGATGTTGCTTTTGAATGGACTTCTTATTGTCAAAATGCTTTTGATAAGCTGAAAACTTTGCTTACTACAGCCCCTATCATGCAGCCCCCTGTTTGGTCTATTCCTTTTGAGATAATGTGTGATGCTAGCGATGTAGCCATAGGAGCTGTACTTGGACAGCGTAAAAATAAGTTCCCACATGTCATTTCTTATGCAAGTAGAACTCTAAACGGAGCCCAAAGAAATTATTCTACCACGGAAAAAGAGTTGCTTGCTGTAGTTTTTGCATTAGACAAGTTTCGAACTTATATTCTTGGCTCTCCTGTGGTTATTTTCACTGATCATGCAGCATTAAAGTATCTATTGTCAAAGAAGGATGCTAAACCACGATTGATCCGATGGATTCTTCTTCTCCAAGAATTTGACCTTATCATCAAGGATAAAAAGGGTGCTGAAAACGTAGTTGCCGACCACTTGTCTCGGCTTACATTTGCTGAAAATGAGCACACTCTCCCTATCCTTGACTCTTTTCCTGATGAGCAGTTAATGTTAGTTGAAAGTTTGCCTTGGTTTGCTGATATAGTTAATTTTTTGGTGACAGGACAAACTCCACCCAATTGGAGTGCTCAAGACATACGAAAGTTCAAGCATGAGGTAAAGTCATTCTTTTATGATGATCCTTACTTGTTCAAATATTGTTCTGACCAAATCATAAGGAAATGTGTGCCTGATCATGAAATACAAGCTGTTCTTTCCTTTTGTCATACTGAGGCCTGTGGGGGACATTTTTCTGCACATAAAACTGTTGCAAAAATTTTGCAATGTGGTTTTCATTGGCCTCATATGTTTAAGGATGCGTATAATTTTTGTAAGACTTGTGAGTCATGTCAAAAATTAGGCACAGTCACTAAGAGGAACATGATGCCTTTACAGCCTATTTTGGTCATTGAAATTTTTGATTGTTGGGGGATTGATTTTATGGGGCCATTTCCATCTTCTTTTGGTTATTTGTATATCCTAGTGGCGGTTGATTATGTTTCTAAGTGGGTTGAAGCTATTCCATGTAAAACAAATGACCACAAAGTTGTGCTTAAGTTCTTGAGAGAAAACATTTTTGCTAGATTTGGCATGCCTAGAGCTATCATTAGTGATAATGGAACTCATTTTTGCAATAAACCTTTTTCTGCACTCATGAAAAAATATGGTATACACCATAAGGTTTCTACTCCATATCACCCTCAAACAAATGGGCAAGTTGAATTAGCTAATAGGGAGCTTAAGCACATCTTAGAAAAGACCATCAACCCTAACAGAAAAGATTGGTCTTTAAGGCTAACTGATGCACTTTGGGCATATAGGACAGCCTTTAAAACCTCTCTTAACATGTCTCCTTATCGCTTGGTATATGGAAAAGCATGTCATCTTCCCGTTGAGCTTGAACATAAGGCATATTGGGCTGTTAAACAATTTAATTTTTCTATTGACCATGCTGGTTCTATGAGAAAGTTTCAGATTTCAGAATTGGATGAGCTTAGGCGAGATGCATATGACAATTCCAAATTGTCAAAGGAGCGCATGAAGGTGTTACATGACAAGCACATCCAAAGAAAGAGTTTTGAGCCAAATGAACAAGTCTTACTTTACAATTCCCGCCTCCATCTATTTCCAGGCAAACTAAGATCGAGGTGGAGTGGTCCTTATTTAGTTAAGACTGTGTTTCCATATGGAACTGTTGAGATTACTAATCCTCAAAATGGAAATACGTTCAAAGTCAATGGCCAACGACTTAAACATTTTTGGGCAAATCTTTCACATGAGGCTACTTCCATTCCTTTGGAAGATCCTACATATTCTCATGACCCTTAGTACATATTTCTTTTCTTCTTCTGTTTTCGTTTATTTCACTTTTATGTTTTGTTCTTTCATTTGTTTATTTATTTATTTAATTTTTTTTTCCTTCATTTTTCTTCAGTCTATCTTTTCAGGGTCAGCATTGTTTATTTATTTATTTTTCTGGTTTCTTCTTTACTTCCATGAACCTTTCAGCCATTTCAGGTATTTTCCTTCGGCCCTACTCTCTTTCATTCCTTGTTTATTCATGCTTTGCAGTGAGGACACTGCACATTTTTAGTTGGGGGGTAAGGAGGTTCTTTTACCACTTAGTCTCTCAGGATTTATAATTGTGGGGTCTGAATTTTTTTTCTTCCTGCCAAGTTACTGTTTTCACAATTCTCTACTTAAGATCAGATAGTTGCAGTCTTGGGCTACACTAATTTCCATTGGTTTGGGTTTAAGTTCAACACAGGAGCTCATGATAGTCTTAGCAACTCAAACTTAGGCAATGTATTTCAAAGCTATTGATTGATGACCTTAATGGACACAAGACAGATACTTTTGTTGTTTGTTTGATGTCAATCAGTGGTTTTCATCTAAGCAACTAGCAAGAACTGCAATGAACCATATCTCAATGGCCTAGGAAAAGTGAATGAGAAACTCAAAAAAAAAAAAAAAAATACATGAGAAAAGGGA
Organism: Pterocarya stenoptera; assembly: GCA_003123785.1. Taxonomy (NCBI): domain Eukaryota; kingdom Viridiplantae; phylum Streptophyta; class Magnoliopsida; order Fagales; family Juglandaceae; genus Pterocarya; species Pterocarya stenoptera. Next base: position 161,285 of record QEOT01124127.1, read on the forward strand.
CAGGCCAGAGATCAAAAAAAAGAAAAAAGAAAAAAAAGAGCAAGTACATTGGAAAAGGCTGCCTATCACCGGGATCTGTTTGAAAAAAAAAAAATCCTTTAGGTAGTCTAGTGGTAAGGGCCGACTTGTGGAAGTGTGGGTAGGCGCACATTCATAGGACTGATTCCCCCTAGAAAACCAAGAGGTGCGAAAGAAAAAATGGGTCTTTCAAAGTGTGATAGCGTGAAAGCCGCCAATGTAATGGTTTTGAATTGGAGTAAAGACCTTTTGGTTTTTCTTGAAAAAGTTGCTTGGCTGAGACTATTGTGAGAAAT
>QEOT01124128.1:14189-83823 GCA_003123785.1 Pterocarya stenoptera
TTGGTTCGTGGGTGTGTTTTGCTCGTGGGCCATGTACTCTACAGAGGCACACTAACTCTTCGTAGTGAGGGGGGTCATTGGGCTTGACCGGGCATGGCCAGGCTCTCTAACTTGCTTCCCTCGTGGGATCAATGTATGGGCCGATAAGGGGAAAAATCCCCTTAAGTAACCATATGGCACCTGGAGTAGTAACATAGGCAAATCGTAACACCCTGAGCCCGGAGGTCCAAGACGTTAACTCCTGTCACCTGATAATCAACTTCACAATCCTAATAAATTCTCCATAGAATTCAATATATACCTTCCCAACGGCTCAAAATCAACCACCAATACTTCAAATTCATTTAACAACACATAACCGCACATCAGATCCTCAATACCTTAAATCAGATAAACTAAATCAACATCTCCACATATCTCAATGAACATAATAAAATAACAATAAGGTTTACATAAGTCTCCACAATCATCCAAAACATACTGAAAAACATCTACTGAATAACTAAATCCACCAATTGCACTAGTACCCCATGGTACTCATCTTACCTGGCTCTTGTAGTGTATTATCTAAAACTTGAGTATGAACTCTAGCACTTTCAACACCTATACCAAAGAATAAGCACTGACATATTAAAAACCTACACAAATACCAAAAACTACTCAATACAGCAACTACATGATTATAACGATAGATTAAAGCAAACCCATAATTTGTAATTAATTCATCCCCTCACAGCAAGCAACCGTACCCATTTTCCAACAATTAACATAGCCCAACCAGCCACTTATACTGTAATACCCGCATCCTACTACGTAGGTCCTTACGTCATTTCATTAATTCTTTAAGTAAAATATTTTGAGATAAATATTATTTTTATTGCTACTCTCAATTATTTTATTTTGAGTTGAGTATGTCTTACTTTTTAAACTAAGATGAGTATGTTTCATTTTTTAAGAAGTATGATTTATTAAAATGAGTCAAAAATATTATTTTCAAGACCTTGAAATATTTCACTTAAGCCCTTTAATTGTATTTATTTAAGAAATGGCCCAATTAACCTCTACCATTGGATTGGTAGGTGGGAAAATTATCTTTCCATGTCAAATCCTCACCATCCATCTCTTGACCTATAAGATAAGCCTTTGACTAATCAACCCACATTTATCTCTTGGAAATATGATAGCTTCCCCAACAAGCTGACTTCTTCCTTTCAAGGCACGTTGGTCATAGCTTTCAAGGTAAGTTTTAGTTCTCTTCCTTCGACTACCAATCAGATAAGGCCAAAATAGGAAGACCAAAACTATTTTTTTTTTTTACCCATTCTTTCTCTATCAACCGAAAGCTTCCATGTGAAGTAAATAAATTTTTTTCCTTCCTTGCCCCCATCGACTAAGACCACAAGAAGGAGAAGAAAAGGCCAAAAACTATTCCAAGATATTTCTTTCTTTCTTTCCCTCATAAACCGTCGGTCAATGGCTCAAGGAAGAGACAAAATCCCATATTCCTTCTATGATAAGCCCTTTAACTTATCAATTGATCACCTAGCTCCTTTTCTCTTGATCATAAGCTATTAGAATTTTCTTCTCTTCTTCATCTTACACGCCAACTTCAAGCTTCCAAGACAAGCCAAAGCCACTCCAAGCTGCCAAAGGAAGCCTTTGACCCACCGACCCACCTTCCAAAGCAAGCCAACCAAAAGCCAAAGTAATCCTAAGGCCTTTCTCCCCCCTTGCCTGTCGGTTTCACCCAAGGAAAAGAATAAAAAGTTTTTCATTTTCTTCCCTCCAAGCCAAAGCCGAATATGTGACGCCCCCAGATTTCCGCTTGGGATCGGACAGACATCCGAAGCATCGGGACATGCAACACAAGGTTACCTACCCTCGTTCATGACATATAAGATGCAATGTTTCTAACATGCATCTAGCATTATGCAATATTCGCAGCGGATAATTTTTTTTTGAGCAATACTATGCACCAAACTTATAATATCCCAAATAGTTAAAACATAACCCATGCATACTTAACAAGATAAACATCCACGATTACAGTACGGTTCTCAGCAGACTATAATCTCAAAACAATGGACACCTAACTCTATAATTACATTGCCAAAATACACTATCGGGCAAGTTCGCTAAGTAACTCGCGTAACTCAACTAACGATGCCAGAATACTATCTAAAGACCTAACTATAGAGGCTGCAAACTCCTCATTGCGCCTACGGCGTATAGTCAACCTCCTCCAGTCTGCCAGTGTCTGCTCCCTGCTCTAATCCTGACACATTGCCTACCATTTGGGGGGAATGGTAGTTGGGACTACCACAGTGAGATTTGATTACAAATCTCAGCAAGTTAACAGGAAACTTTCACACAGGTTAATGATGCATGCATGGTAGTAAAAGCATGAATGCATAATCAAAGTCATCAGTAAGCAAAAGATAACTTGACATATATCATGGCATAAATGACATAACTTGAACTGAAACTGAAACTTAGCTTGACGTGACATGACATGTACATGAACTTAAAAAATAACATGGACTAGCAACATAGCAAGAACGTGAACTTGAAACATAACATAGACTTGAAACGTAGCATGAACGTGAACATACATAATTTGAACATGAACTTAAACATAACATGAACCTGAACATAATGTAACATAAACGTGAACTTGAAACATAACGTGAACTTGAGCATGAATCATAATATGGACTTGAAACATAGCATGAATGTGAACATATATAACATGAACGTGAACTTGAACATATCATGACATAAGCGTGAACTTGAAACATAGCATGAACTTGAACTTGAATTATTTTCTTAACATGAACTTGATCTTGAATTGTTTACTTAACATGAACTTGAACTTGAATTCTGACAATCAAAATGATTCCGCCAGTCATTTCATCAGGAATAGTGAACAATCAGAATGATTCCGCCCAACATATTCTGTTAGAGATACTCAGACAATCAGAATGATTCCATCATGAGTATTTTAAATTACGTACCCTAGCAATCAAAATAATTACACCAGGAGTACTTAGTAATACTCAAACAATCAGAATGATTACCCCAGGAGTATCTGCATAACTGAACTTGAACATAATTCTTTACTTAACATGAACATGAACTTGATTGCTGACAATCAAAATGATTCCGTCAGTCGTTCGTCAGGAATAGTGAACAATTAGAATGATTCCACCCAATGTATTCCGTCAAAGATACTCAAACAATCAAAATGATTCCATCATGAGTATTTTAAATGAGATACCGTAACAATCAGAATGATTACACTAGGAGTATCTGCATAACTAAACTTGAGTTGACTCAAAATATATGACTTACTTAACATAGAAACATTTCGTAATATGACATAACATGTAACAGATAACATACTTGACATAACATGCTTGCAACAGTGAGTGCCACATGACATGACATACATGTAATAGATGGCATACATAACTTAACATGACATACTTGCAATGTATAGCGATACATGACAAAATATCTTGTGTAATAAATAAATATTTCATGACAGAATAATTCGTGTAACAAATAAACATGTATGACATGGCATGGCATGGCATGGCATATATAACAACATACGAATATTATTGTAGTTCCCTTGCCCATCACCCATACACAGTAAACTGATAGTAAGTTAAGAGCTAAATTACCTCGATCGTTGCGTGTTATAAGAGTAAAGCGCGAAAAATTAAGAACTGAAAAAGGGTATTCTAAAAGTTAGAAATTTAATTACTAACAATTAAAAATGTGAAAAGAGACAAATTAGAGTAAAATTACTATTTTACCCTCTACATGTGGGAAAATGACCATTTTACCCCTAATTTAAGGATTTCACATCCTAAGTCCAAAAATTACCAAAATTTACATTCCTCATGTAAATTTTGTCTTAAACTCAAATATCAACTCAGAAAAATTAAAATCAAACACAACTATTAAAACTCTATAGGTCCAAAACTTGCATAGGCTATATTTCCCTTGCTTTGTTGCAATTCCTTCAAATTTTAAAATCTCCAGATTAAACCAATTTTTTGCAACAAATATCTTTCCATCCTAAGTTTAAAACACACTTAAAATATCAATTAAGAAAAAGCTAATCATCAACACCAAACCTTTTGTAACGAGATCCTAACTTTTTAATAAAAGTAAACCCTTAAATCACAAATTTTAACCTCAATAAAAATATCTCCAAGAATTCCAAAAAGTCAAATCTTACTTCTAACATATTCACAATATCATCCTAGGATAAACCATACCTTAAATCATCAAGCAAAAGTCATCAAAAATCACAAAACAACACTTGAAATTTTTGGATTTACACTTAGTCCAAAAACAGAAATTTTTCTCTAAACTAGCTTTGATAAATCTCTTACTCCATGGCTTAAAGACATGTAATCTTCAAATTAAAACATCACATGGTTTAAAAATGTGTCTTAAAGAAGATCCAACCATAAAACTTGAAATCACATGGCTAAAACTTAATAAAACATGGATCTAACCCAACAATATCAAATCTTAGGCCTAACCAAAATCCTCTTGCATAGAAAAATCATATCTTTGGAACTAATACTAAATATCTTTAAAATAACATCCTAACATGAAAATAAGAGACTTAGAATCATCACATAAAAATATCAAAGCCTTTGGAGTAAGATTAAATCACGAAATATTCAAACTTTCCCAAAACAGAAACTGTTTTTCCACTTTCAGTTTTCAAATTTCTAGATTTAAGGAAATCTATCATCAAAAGCTTTAGTCATGCAATAAAACCTCAATGACCATTCATAAACACATTCTAACAACACTCCATAAACTGTTCGGACCAAGATATGTCCATTAGCTTGATAAAAAACTCCAAAACATAACATACTCTCCAGTTTCAAGCCCAGAATGACCTTTCCATGGTTAAAAATACTTTTGACCAAACAAATGAGCATGGAAGGAAACAAATAATATATCCACTGAAACCAGACTCAAAGACGAACAACATTAATGACAGAGCAATCATGCAAAAATACTTACAAATGGTCGAAAAGCGCCACGCAAAAAGGCCCAGAAATCTGCCCAAGAGAGCGTTTTTGAGTTTCTCTCGAAGAACAAGGTGAAAAGTGATGAAAGGAAACAAAGGGTACCTTGAACGCCTCTAGACATCTGAAGGATGAGGTATGGGCTTGAATGACCATTGATTAGAGATGGCTATGTGACATAAAGTGGAGGGGGAGTGGGCTGCTGCAGCTGCCTTCTAGAGAGGGTGTGATGAGGTGACTCAATCCCTCACATCAAGGAACTATTTGGGGCATCCAAGTCCATTGGATGGCCTGCCAAAAGGGGGTGGAAAAACTTGTTCAAGAAGCTTTGCCAAGGTGGCCAAATTCGTGGGTCTTGGTGGGCCTTAACCAAGTGGGCTTCAATTTGGGGTTTAAAGGGGGGTTTGGTTAGGGTTTGAGATGCTATCACGCCCAAATCCAATTTTTCTTGGCCCAGTCAAATTTTCAAGGTTTGAAAGGTTGGATAATGATGTCATAACAAGAATTTGAGAAATTAATAGCATGTGGAAGTGATTAATCAAGTGATTAAATACAATGCTCGAAATCGGATCAAAAAGGGTTTGGAGCAACTTTAGGGTTTGTGGAAACCGTTTAGGGTTTCGGTTTCAACCAAGCTTTTGGGGTTTCAATTGAATTCCAACCATTTATGGTTTCACTAGGATTGAAACTCTCTTTGATCTGGCACAAAATTGATTTGATCAGATGAAAAAGAATACAGTTTCGCTTAGGTGGCATGATCTCACACTTTGATTCATTTATAATCCAACTCATGGCTCCTCTTTGAGCCAAGTGTCTAATACTATTCACTAAGTGTGGCTAAGATCTTGCCAAGTGTCCAAATAAAACTTCTCTAACCTAATTTGGACATTCCACACTGTGATTTTGAAAACACTGCACTTAGTGCGCTTATTGAGGTTACTATTCACTCAAAAAAATATATAATAAACTTAATACTGAAAAATCCTAAATATTCATATTAACCTATAGTGAAAATTGTTTATCGAAATTCAACCCCGAAGTACCCCTAAAAATAAAATCACAGTTTCAAATAGGTGTTTCGTCCAAAATTATGAAAATGGGTTAATACGCCATAAAATCCTAAATAATCAACTGAGTCTAATGGTGTTGACCATAACGCATGCTGACACTTCTAACTATCTCAAATAATTAAACTCATATATCTAGCACCATAGTGAGTGATAACACTGACTATGTTGAAAGACTAAAACCTTCATGATTAGTCGATTTGTGAAAACTTGTAGGGTTTTCACGAGGTTCCTAAAGTCGATAGAAATTCCGCCAATGAATTTCTAGCGGGCTGTTACATCCTCCCCTCCTAAGAAAAAGATTTTGTCCTCGAAATTGACGCAAGTACCAACATTAAACAATCTAAGGAGAAGATGCTGCTCACCAAAGCTAACGTCCATCACTGGATGTATTGTCATTGGTCGGCTCTGGTAGAGGTGCATCAATGTCCATCGGCACGACGTGTTGGGGTAAGTAGTACAACGCGTCGTCCTCTAAATCATACACTATGATGCTGAAAACCTGGGTCGAGGTGCTACAAGACCTCTTCATCGTCGCTATTTGGCTCTTGACCCTCTACCAGTAAATGTGCGGGTTGAGTTAAAGGCATAGATGATCCTGCTGTTGTGTGCTCAGTGTTGGTGGCTGTGGCACACCCTTCTGTTGCTCTGCTAGACTTAGCTCCATTCCATGTCATCCGCGCTTAAAGCTATCCCGATCTAACCACATAGTTGAGTGTAGAGGTAGATAATGTTCTTCATGAGGTAATGCCTTCCTCTCATAGCCCACACTATTCTTATCTAGAACAATCACATGGTTACACAGAATAACTACCACTATAACATAAGGGTATAACACTCCCAAAGGTTATTGACTAAACTTAATGACTACTAGGGTGATCTTCTAGGATACTGAATCCTTGCTTAAATAAAATTACTATTCTCCTTACTATTCAAAGAATTATCCACAATGTATATATATCTACCATTCTTAACTCTCTTTCTCGCTCAAATCATCAATTTGTATTGGAATCCTTCCACAAAGTAGGTCAAGTTGTACCAGCATACTCTCTAAATCTAAAACTTCAAGTATTCATGCAGCTCAATTTGGAAGAATTTAATCCATACAAAACTGAATTCACTTTCTCTATTTCCTCAAGGAATTCTATCTACTTAGGACTAGCTTACTCCTTCATAATCAAAATGAATCGTTCCTCCTCTAGGTGGTACCTCGATAAATGATCATCTATTAACCTCAACTCAAGACTTTCTCTCTTATGATTGCATAGCTCTTCTATCCATCATGAGCTGCCTCTTATTCTGGCTCTAAACGAAAGGATCAATTCCTACTGTTCTCGTAAGTCCCCAAGACCAAGATTTACTACCTATATAAAAGTCTCCAATATAATGGCGCTCTACGTTTTTCTCAAACACAATGATTTACCAAAAGACTTAATTGCAGCTGGATAAAACTACCATCATAAGTGAATCCTACTATAGCCAAAGCCTTTTCCAAACACTTTACTCTTCCGAACACTAATTTATCAACCTTCAATATCCTTCCTTCAACTGTTAAATGGTATTCTATATCTACACTAATATGAACAATAATACTCTTAATGAGAATTATTACTCTTACCACCTGCGTAACAATTTGGATTACGAACTGAACTCTCATTCAATACCATAATTACTAAAAAAGGGACTCGCTTGAATCAATAGCATACAAGTTACAAACTTCAATGACTTGACATTTCCCAAAATAAAAATAATGCAACAACACAATCAAATGCAATCAAATCAACCTTACATAAGCTTAACAATACATAGGTCTTAGAAAAATACCAATGACGGAGCCAATGCCTTCAGTTCCTGGTGCGTCAGCATGTGCGTCTCTAGGAGTGACTGCATACACTCAAGCTAGTACTAGAGGCCGTGGCTTTGGTTTGGAATCTCCGTTGGGAACAGTCCCATTTCTTCGGCCTCTTTTGGGACAATTTTTGATCAAGTGGTCCGGTTGGCCACATCTAAAACAGAGTCCTAAGGTAAGTTTGCACTTGCCTCCATGGTTCTTTCCGCACATCCCACATATTGGGTATATGGTTGGCATCGAGCTTCTAGTCTTGATGCCTTTTCCCTTATCTAGTCCAGTAAGCATCTTCTTCCTTTCTAGATTTTCTTCAATAGCATACGGTGAAGTTCTTTTTCGTTCGGTATTGATTTGGATCACCAGACCTCTCTGCTAAGCCTCTGCTATCGTGGCCACGTTTACCAACTCTTGGTAATTCTCTATTCTTAGGCAAGCTACTTGGCTACGGATCCTTGGCTGAAGTCCTGCTTGAAACTTATGCGCCTGCATTCTTTGAGTAGAAATCAAGTGTGGTGCAAACCTTCCTAACGCCATAAACTTAGCAGTGTAATGTTCTACGGTCAAACTGCCTGGAGTTAAAGTCGCGAACTCCTGCGCCTTCAGCTGTTTGACAGAATCTGGGAAGAATCTGTTGTCAAACTCTTCCTTGAACCTCTCCCATGTCAAAGCAACGAGGGTTCCTAGTTCCCATATCAGAAGCTGCCTTCGAGTATCCCACCATATTCTAGCTTCTCCTTGGAATAGGTATCCAGCGTATAGAACCTTCTAATCCTTAGTACATCCTCAGATTTCGTATGTGCTTTCAAGATCCATAATCCATTTCTCGGCTTTCAGTGGCTCTTCATTACCAGAGAAGTTTGGGTAACGATGGATCAAGAACTTCTCATACAGACAACTCCTGACTTCGAGTTTGGGTACGGGTGCTTGCTGCTGTTGCTGTTGTCTAAGCACATTAGCCAGTAGACGTACAACTTCAGCTAATCCTCCATCCATTGGGGGATTCCGATTCTCTTGATTTGTGGCTCCCTCAGGGTTTCTAGGTATCCCACTGTGAATCATGTATCACCTCCTGAAACACACGAGTACACGTATTACAACCACGTACAATCTCTCCTACCTAGAGAAATTCAAACCTAATGAAGACTAAAATTTCAAGCCTAATATTTGGCACATTTCCTAAGGACATGTGGTTTTACAACCCAGAGATGTATTGCTCTGATACCACCCTGTGACGCCCCTAGATTTCCGCTTGGGATCGGATGGACATCCGAAGGTCGGGACATGCAACACAAGGTTACCTGCCCCCGTTCATGATATATAAGATGCAATGTCCCTAACATGTATCTAGCATTATGCAATATTCGCAACAAATAATTTTTTTATGAGCAATACTATGCACCAAACTTATAATATCCCAAATAGTTAAAATATAACCCATGCATACTTAACAAGATAAACATCCACGATTACAGTACGGTTCTCAGCAGATTGTAATCTCAAAACAATGGACACCTAACTCCATAATTACATTGCCAAAGTATGCTATCGGACAAGTTCGCTAAGTAACTCGCGTAACTCGACTAACGATGCCGGAATACTATCCAAAGACCTAACTATAGAGGCTGCAAACTCCGCGTTGCGTCTATGGCGTCTAGTCAACCTCCTCCAGTCTGCCAGTGTCTGCTCCCTGCTCTGATCCTGACACATCGTCTACCATTCGGGGGGAATGGTAGTTGGGACTACCACAGTGAGATTTGATTACAAATCTCAGCAAGTTAACAGGAAACTTCCACACAGGTTAATGATGCATGCATTGCAGTAAAAGCATGAATGCATAATCAAAGTCATCAGTAAGCAAAACGTAACTTGACATATATCATGGCAAAAATGACATAACTTGAACTGAAACTGAAACTTAGCTTGACGTGACATGACATGTACGTGAACTTAAAACATAACATGGACTAGCAACATAGCATGAACGTGAACTTGAAACATAACATAGACTTGATACGTAGCATGAACGTGAACATACATAATTTGAACACGAACTTAAACATAACATGAACCTGAACATAATATAACATAAACGTGAACTTGGAACATAACGTGAACGTGAGCATGAATCATAATATGGACTTGAAACATAGCATGAATGTGAATATACATAACATGAACGTGAACTTGAACATGATATGAACCTGAACATATCATGACATAAGTGTGAACTTGAAATATAGCATGAACTTGAACTTGAATTCTTTACTTAACATGAATTTGAACTTGAATATTTACTTAACATGAACTTGATCTTGAATTATTTACTTAACATGAACTGGAACTTGAATTCTGAAAATCAAAATGATTCCGCCAGTCGTTTCGTCAGGAATAGTGAACAATCAGAATGATTCCGCCCAACATATTCCATCAGAGATACTCAGACAATCAGAATGATTCCATCATAAGTATTTTAAATTACGTACCTTAGCAATCAAAATGATTACACCAGGAGTACTTAGTAATACTCTGACAATCAGAATGGTTAAGCCAGGAGTATCTGTATAATTGAACTTGAATATGACTCTTTACTTAACATGAACATGAACTTTATTGCTGACAATCAAAATGATTCCGTCAGTCATTCGTCACGAATAGTGAACAATCAAAATGATTCTGCCCAACATATTCCGCCAAAGATACTCAGACAATCAAAATGATTCCATCATTAGTATTTTAAATGAGATACCCTAATAATCAGAATGATTACGCTAGGAGTATCTGCATAACTGAACTTAAGTTGACTCAAAATATATGACTTACTTGAGATAGAAACATTTGGTAATATGACAAAACATGTAGCAGACAACATACTTAACATAACATGCTTGCAACAGTGAGTGCTACATGACATGACATACATGTAAAAGATGGCATACATAACTTAACATGACATACTTGCAATGTATAGTGATACATGACAGAATATCTTGTGTAACAGATAAATATTTCATGACAGAATAATTCGTGTAACAAATAAACATGTATGACATGGCATGGCATGGCATATATAACAACATACGAATATTATTGTAGTTCCCTTACCCATCACCCATACACAGTAAACTGATAGTAAGTTAAGAGCTAACTTACCTCGATCGTCGCGTGCTATAAGAATAAAGAGCGAAAAATTAAGAACTGTAAAAGGGTATTCTAAAAGTTAGAAATTTAATCACTAACAATTAAAAATGTGAAAAGAGACAACTTAGAGTAAAATTACCATTTTACCCTCTACATGTGGGAAAATGACCATTTTACCCCTAATTTAAGGATTTCACATCCTAAGTCCAAAAATTTTCAAAATTTACATCCTCATATAAATTTTGTCTTAAACTCATATATCAACTCAGAAAAATTAAAATCAAACACAACTATTAAAACTATATAGGTCCAAAACTTACATAGGCTATATTTCCCTTGCTTTGTTGCAATTCCTTCAAATTTTAAAAACTCAAGATTAAACCAATTTTTTGCAACAAATATCTTTCCATCCTAAATTTAAAACACACTTAAAATATCAATTAAGAAAAAGCTAATCATCAACACGAAACCTTTTGTAAAGAGATCCAAACTTTTTAATAAAAGTAAACCCTTAAATCACAAATTTTAACCTTAATAAAAATATCTTCAAGAATTCCAAAAAATCAAATCTTACTTCTAATATATTCACAATATCGTCCTAAGATAAACCATACCTTAAATCATCAAGCAAAAGTCATCAAAAATCACAAAACAACACTTGGAAGTTTTGGGTTTACACTTAGTCTAAAAACAGAAACTTTTCTCTAACTAGCTTTGATAAATCTCCTACTCCATGGCTTAAAGACATGTGATCTTTAAACTAAAACATCACATGGTTCAAAAATGTGTCTTGAAGAAGATCCAACCATAAAACTTAAAATCACATGGCTAAAACTCAATAAAACATAGATTTAACCCAACAACATCAAATCTTAGGCCTAACCAAAATCCTCTTGCATAGAAAGATCATATCTTTGGAACTAATACTAAATATCTTCAAAATAACATCCTAACATGAAAATAAGAGACTTAGAATCATCACATAAAAATATCAAAGCCTTTGGAGTAAGATTAAACCACGAAATATTCAAACTTTCCCAAAACAAAAACTGTTTTTCCAACTTCCAATTTTCAAGTTTCTAGATCTAAGGAAATCTATCATCAAAAGCTTTAGTCATGCAATAAAACCTCAATTACCATTCATAAACACATTCTAACAACACTCCATAAACTTTTCGGACCAAGATATGCCCATCAGTTTGATCAAAAACTCCAAAACATAACATACTCTCCAGTTTCACGCCTAGAATGACCTTTCCATGGTTAAAAATACTTTTGACCAAACAAATGAGCATGGAAGGAAACAAATAATATATCCACTGAAACCAGACTCAAAGATGAACAACTTTAATGTAGGAGCAATCATGCAAAAATACTTACAAATGATTGAAAAGCGCCACGCAAAACGGCCCAGAAATCTGCCCGAGAGAGCATTTTTGAGTTTCTCTCTAAGAACGAGGTGAAAAGTGATGAAATGAAACAAAGGGTGCCTTGCACGCCTCTATACATTTGAAGGGTGAGGTATGGGCTTGAATGACCATTGATTAGAGGTGGTTATGTGACATAAAGTGGAGGGGGAGTGGGCTGCTGTAGCTGCCTTCTAGAAGGGGTGTGATGAGGTGGCTCAATCCCTCACATCAAGGAACTATTTGGGGCAGCCAAGGCCATTGGATGGCTTGCCAAAAGAGGGAGGAAAAACTTGTTCAAGAAGTTTTGCCAAGGTGGCCAAATTCGTGGGTCTTGGTGGGCCTTAACCAAGTGGGCTTCAATTTGGGGTTTAAAGGGGGTTTGGTTAGGGTTTGAGATGCTATCAAGCCCAGATCCAATTTTTCTTGGCCCATTCAATTTTTAAAGGTTTAAAAGATTGGATAATGATGTCATAACAAGAATTTGAGAAATTAATAGCATGTGGAAGTGATTAATCAAGTGATTAAACACAATACTAGAAATCGAATCAAAAAGTGTTTGGAGCAACTTTAGGGTTTGGGAAAACCGTTTAGGGTTTCTGTTTCAACCAAGCTTTTAGGGTTTCAATTGAATTCCAACCATTTAGGGTTTCACTAGGGTTGAAACTCTATTTGATCTGGCACAAAATTGGTTTGATCAGATGAAACAAAATATGGTTTCGCTTAGGTGGCATGATCTCACACTTTGATTCCTCTAGAATCCAACTCATGGTTCCTCTTTAAGCCAAGTGTCTAATACTATTCACTAAGTGTGGCTAAGATCTTGCCAAGTGTCCAAATAAAATTTCTTTAGCCTAATTTGAACATTCCACACTCTGATTTTGAAAACACTGTACTTAGTGCGCTTATAGAGGTTACTATTCACTCCAAAAAATATATAATAAACTTAATACTGAAAAATCCTAAATACTCATATTAACCTATAGTGAAAATCGTTTACCGAAATTCAACCCCGAAGTACCCCTAAAAATAAAATCACAGTTTCAAATAGGTGTTTCGTCCAAAATTATGAAAATGGGTAAATACGCCATAAAATCCTAAATAATCAACTGAGTCTAATGGCATAGACCATAACGCATTCTGAAACTTCTAACTATTTCAAATAATTAAACTCATATATCTAACATCATAGTGAGTGATAACACTGACTATGTTGATAGACTAAAACCTGCGTGATTGGTCGATTCATGAAAACTTATAGGGTTTTCACGAGATTCCTAAAGTCAATACAAATTCAACCAATTAATTTCTAACGGGCTGTTACAGAATACACCCCTCTCTTCATCTCCTCTCTTTTGTTCTTCAAGAAATCAACTCCTCTCATCATCAAGCTTTTGACTTCATAGCAAGGTAAGAACATCCTCAACCCTCCCCCTTGTATATTTCGAAAATTAGCCATAGTTTAATCAAGTGGGTTCCTCTTGTTGATTTTGGGTTAGAACAGTGCTATCGTCTTGCCTTCATCTACACGGGTTTATCACCTTTTAATCTTCTTTCTTGCCTCTTGAAATGAGCTAAGAACTTGAGGTAAAAATCCTAATTTAACTTATTTACTTTTAATATAATTTGGAAGCCTTTTGAGTTATTTAAGCTTATGTTTTGATGTATTTAATTTCCTATATTGCAAATAAGTATGTGTGCTCTATTTTTAGCTCAAACCGAATATGTTAAAATGGGTTTTTGCTATGTGATTTCCTATATTTCGAATTTTGCTAAGTTATTCTTAAACTTGGTTTAATCATAAATGATGATTATAATCATTTTAATTTTTATATATATTGGTACCATGTCTCTTTTATTATTATTGGTTGGTAATCTATTTCAAGATGCTAGAGGTTTGGTTTAGAGGTTTTGCTTGATTCAATAATTGTATATCTTTCTTTTAAGGGTATTAAATGAGTAAAGCATAAGTTTAAGTCTTTAAAAGTTTTAAAGTTTATTAAATGGGTAACCTTGTTATATTTTATGTTATGTTTAATTTTAAAGGGGTGGCAAGCCTTTTATTTACTTTCATGAATTTCTTTAAAATGTTGGATTGTTTAATGTTTTGGCCTAGTACCATGTTTGATGGGTAGATGAACGGGTTAAGTAAACGTTTAATTCCAAGTTAGAAATTAAGTGAACATGTGAGCGTATCGATTAGTAAGGTTCAAAATAAGGTGGATGTTAATATGTCTATCTCATTTTATTGGATAGGACTAGGAGTCTACTTTTATGTTCAAATGGACTCGCTAGTAAAGCTCACAGCTAAGTAGTTATGACCATGCTTCTTACACTATGCTCTCTTTATGAAAGAATATCTCTCTCATTGCGAATGTTTCTCAAATGTGAAAGAATAAATGTATATAGTATGTACAAGCCCTTCCTTGATAGCCCGTGTTAAGTAGCCTATCGATTAAAATTGTGTGTACATGTATAAAGTAATGCATGCATGTAGATTCTAAGTCATGAGATTTTCATGCATGCTCTCTCAAGAAATTTATGATTATTCATATATGTAGTATAGCATGAAAGTGTATCTTGTTCATGAAAATGCATATGCATAGAACTAAGAAAGATGATGAAAAGGTTTAAAGGCAAAGGAAAGGAAAGGAAATGAACGTCTCATGTTTTATGTTTCAAATGATGCTTTAAAGGAGTTTTAAAATGTCCTTATGACCTGATACTTTAAATGTCCCTGAGAACTGACATTTTAAAATGTCCCTGAGAACTATTGTTTTAAAGGATGCCATGGACTGGCATTTTAAAGGAAGTCTTGAAAAGTAATGTTTAAGCCCATGCTTCTCTCAATGATGTTTAAGTTCTTGTACTTTAAACGATGTTTAAGTTTACGTTTTAAACGATGTTTTAGTTCATGCTCTTAAACGATGTTGAGCTCATGCTTTTAAATGATGATCAAACTTCTACCTTTTAAATGATGTTTAAGCTTATATTTTTAAATGGCATTTAAGTTCATGCTTTTCAATGAGAACTGACGTCTTAAAAGATGTTTTGAAAGATGATGTTTAAGCTCATGCCTTTCAATGATGTTTAAGCTCATGCCTCTCTCAATGGTGATTAAGCCTCTGCTTTTTAAATGATGTTTAAACCTATGCTTTTAAGTAATGTTTAAGCCATAAGGCTGTTAACCTAGCACGCGGGGTGTAACAGTGTGCAATGGCCTATGAAAGTGAAAAGATGTAATGCATGAAAAGCATATTATGCATGAAAAGATATAATGCATGAGAAGAATGTTAAGCATGAAAAAATGAAAAGCATGAAAGAATGTTTATGCATGAAAGCTTAGTTATGTCTAAGAATGTTTATGCATGAAATGAAACGCAAATATTTATGTATGCATGTTTTCTAAAGGAAAAGAATAGATGCCTAGTATGTTCACTGCATGGTGTACTACTTACTGAGTATTAGACTCAATTTTGTGTTAAATGTTTTAAATGTCCAGGAATGAAGAAAAGGCTAGGGAGTGAAGCATTACTGCAGAGAGAGAGGCAAACGCTTAGTGTCTTCCCTGTTGGTTCAGCCATGTATGAAAGAAGAGAAAAGAAAAGGAAAAAGAAAATACGTAAGGAATAGGTATGTACATGGCAAATCCGCCCCCCTCGCGGGGCAAGGTCATTACATATACCAACCAATAGAGCACGCATAATAGCTTCTCTAGCCATGCACAACAATCTAGACAGCCACAAGCCTACCTTGGACACCACAACATCAAACCAGCCAATCCCATATCGACCCCAAAACAATCCTTCACTCAAACTCCGACAACCAACAACTCACTCGAAACAACAACACATAGCAAGTCTTCTCCGTTCACAACTCCACACAAATACAAAACTTCTGAAATATTAAGCAGCACCCAACAAGCTATAATACCATTTATAGATTCTGCCCTGCCAAAAATAACTCACTTAAAATTCTAACAATTTCTAATTATTCATGTCACACAACCAACGTCGAAAATAAAAAGCACTTCATATTTTGAATATGGTGCCTAATTATGTGAGATTAAACATCGGGTTAGGGTGTGATATCCACCACCTAGAGATTCAATTACTTCTCAACTATCATGAACAAGAAGAAAAATTGATTTCATTCAGTGGAGAAACCACATTGTAGCATGGCTAACTTGAACTCTCCAAAGAGGGGGAATTACCTTAGCAGTAAGAATCAAGGAGGTTCACACTCTAACTAGAACACGACAACCAAAACACAAAGAGAGTAGTGTTGCATAACTATACAGTGGAGCAACTATACACCTAAAATGTAAAATAATAAATTAAAACAATAATAAGAAAAATACATTCGTAATACTTCGGGTGGATGGATGAACACCAAGAGAATGAGAGATTGAAATTTAGAGAGAGAGGAGACTAGAATTACTAGTGAGACACACACGATGGATCACAGTGACTGAAATCAACTGAAGTGAAAAGGGACTCTGAAAACTATGTTAGAGTTTTTTAAAAATCAAACAATAAAACAAAAGGGGTGAACTAAAATAGAGTGTGAGAATTTGTAATCTTTTAAATTATGATGAAAAACTAATTTGTAATCTTTTAGTTATATGTAAATTATTTGATGATGCACTAGTACCACATCAATTGAGGATATTAGATCTCAAAGTGCCAGCTTTAATGACACAAATCTACATATGGTTCAAAACCAAAGCTTGAACTGAACACAATGATCTCCTTCATCACTGTCCTAGGAGACAATAACCACCTTATTACACTATGATCCAGGTTTTTGTATATCCCTTGCACTACAACATTTTTTATCTTTTGTGATGGTTAGAACTTGCAACATTGAAAAAATCGTCACCAAAAGTGCTATTTTATGACAGATTCTAAAAACTATCACAAAAAACTTTTAAAACTTCTTTGACATTTGAACGATATGATCAAACATTCGAACAACACTTTTTGTCACTCTTTTCCATCACAAAAAATCACATTTTTCTGCATTAAAATTATCAAACTTGTTTCAATCTAATATTATTCGCATTCCAATCTTTTACCATTAATGCTCGAATAAAGCCTATTAAAGTTCAAATGTAATTCAAGTTCAAATATATTGTAATTAAAATTCAAAGGTGTTTTAATTTACATTCGAACATATTGTAATTCACATTTGAACCTTTTTTAATTCACGTCCTAACGTATTGTAATCCACATTTGAATGTACTTTAATTCACATTTGAACATATTTTAGTTCAAGTTCAAACGTAATGTAATTCACATTAGAACATATTCTAATTCACGTTTATCATTGAAATTTATTGTCATTAAAGTTCCAAGGTGATTTAGAAATTAGAATGCTTATGTGAGCCAATGAAAAGCTAACAAATGACAATTCTAAGGGCATGCTTGAACACTTAGAGTACGTATCTCATAATTTTGTGAATAGTAGTAAAATGATTTAAGCGAATACGTTCTATTGAGTTTTGAGAAAGGAGAAAGAAACAGTTGAATAAAAATATTATAAAATTAAGAAATTATTTTAATATAATTGTTTTAATTTACGTTCGAATGTATTGTTATTCATGTTCGAATATATTGTAATTCACATTCAACGTTAATAAATTTTGTTCAAACGTGAAATATTTCGAATCCGAACGTTAGATTTTAATAACATTTAAACATAACAATTAACGTTCTAATGTAAAAATTGATATTCAAATGTAAAAATTGACGTTTGAACTTCGTAATAATTTATGTTCGAATGTGATAGTTGATGCTAGAACCTTGACAACGTTCGAATGTTGCACTAGAATGTAATAGTTGACGTTCAAACCTTGACAAAGTTCAGATGTTTGTTGGTACACTCGAACATACACTACAAGATAAAGAGCATTTACCCAAGAATGCTTGTAGTGGCTAAAACCTTGCCTTTCATGTATAAAAGTAGGTTGCCACAAATTTCATGCATGGGATCTCCATGGCATAAAAGTTGCCGCAAAAAGTAGTATTTACCACAACAAATAAATCCCATCGCTACAACATCGCAATGCCCACCATTATGCCCACGGCAGAAGCCTACTATGTTCATGGCCAAAAAAAACGGTTAAAATGTGAATTATTTTGTTGGAATTAGTGTAGTCGCCACAAGATCTTGTTATCGGTATTAGTTTTTCCCATTAACACTTATTGTATGAAAATATTGTTTGCTACCAGATTCATGTGTGGGCAAATCTATTTGATTTTTCTTTTCCTACCAACACATCGGTCCATAATAATTTTTTGCCATGGGATAGACGGCAGCGAAAAGTAGTTCCTATAAACTAAATCAATCAATTCTCCACTAAATCATTTTGCATTAAAAACTTAATACCCACAATACGATCATGTAGCTAAAAGGTTGACTAAAAGGATTTACTACACTAGCAAGCTGACGAGTAGAACCTGTAGGGATTAGTATTTACCATTAGGGTGTCCTGTGGAAATAAACTTTAGATTCCTTTGTAATGAATAAATTTTCCTTCAAACATGATCTAGTGGGGAATAAGCATTTCTTCCCCTGAACTGGTACTGTAATTATTATTTTTTAGTTTGGACATTTATTTGACAGATCTGGTCCACATGAATGTAAGGATAGCTAGATACAATTTGGCTTGAAATTAAAGCAAATAGCTTCATTGTGCAGACTGAAACCAGAAAGTAGATGCATGGAGCAGCCCCAACGTAAGACAAAATAGGCTCATTATTCATATTTTTTAAGGGCAGATAGAGCTCACCTGAACAAGCATTACCACAAAGAGTTGAGCCAAGTATGTTTAACATATTCCAATAGAGTTGTTGCCCACTTGACAAATAAATTTAAAATCATTTGGATTGAAAACACATAAGTTCCATACATTTTTTATTACCCATAATAAACTGCGAACTAATAGCCAGTGGATCACAAACTCAATATATATAGCAATCAAGTCCGCCAACAAAGGTAACACTTCTAAGAACCAAAAAATTCCTGTGTTAACAACAAACTATTATTGTTAAAGGACGGCTGGGTACAAACACATGAGGACTTATGGGTATAATTATAACATACCCATAAGTCCTTCATCTGTCCCGTTTGATTTACCACATAGCACCAGCTGATACAACAATATACACCTTTATAAATCCTTATCAATGATTTTATTTTATACAATCATAAGCACATTCCAAAATTAGACTTTATCCTTAATATGCACCATCAACACAATTTACTAACATACCATATACTCCTATTTCACAAACAGAAACCTGTCCTATGGAATGACTTATTTATATTATAACCAAACACAAACTACAAAAAAAGACAGAATTGCCGGCGTTTATCTTATCAATGGTTATTTATGCGTTGGTAAAATGTTTTATTGATGGCGCTTAATTTTTACACTGCCAAAAAATCACATTTTTTGGCATTTATATAGTTACGCCGGTAATAATATATAACTTTAGAGGCATTTAAAAAAATGCCAAAAATATATCAATTATACACCTGTAAATTAGTTATTTCCCAGCATTTATATTATTGCACCAGTAATAATATAAAGCTTTGGAGGCATTTCAAAAAAGGCCAAAAATTGATCAAGTTTACACAAGTAAATTATTGAGTTTTCTAGTGTTTATATCATTACACCGTAAATAATATATAGTTTTTTTGGCGTATAACAAAATGCCGGCAATTGAAAAATTTTAAGTCGGTAAATTATTGAGTTTTCTAGCCTTTATATTATTACGCCGGAAATAATATATAGTTGTGGCAGCATTTAAAAAATACAGACAACTGATCAATTTTACGCTTGTAATTAAAAAGAATAAAAAAATTTATTTAAATGATACAAATAAAAAAATACTTAAGTTCTTGCCACGAAAAATAGAAAAAACAATCATAATGTGTCACTGCCACCAACTCTCTTACTCAATAAACAAAACCAATAACTTAACCATCTCTAATACCAATACTAGAATTTATATGTGGATAATGGAAACGCCTCTGTTCTGCTCTGTCTTTTTTTGCACTCTGAAAGAGAAGGCAAAGTGTGCTATATATATATTTGCCAAGTTACCATAATACCCCCAAAATCTTAGTTGAATTTCTGGGTTGCCTTACCGGTAATGGTATAACGCATTCCAGTTCCGGAGGGAGGGAGGTTTAATAGAACTATAGAAGAGAGTTCGCGCATCGAGATCACAATGCGACGCAGTTCAATTTCTTTCCTTCAATATTTAATAAGTAATTTTAAATACAATAATGTAAGTATTGTGCATTCCTTTTAAAAATTATTGTACAAGTGTTGTATATTCCTTTTGAAAAAAAAATAGAGTCTATTATTAAAAATTTAATCTTTTAATATGGATCTCATATTTATTCTTTTTAAAAAAAGAATGTGGTGCTTGCAAACTTTATGACAAAATATGTTAAAATATGTTGGAAACCTTTTGAATTCTAAAGCAACATCTAGTTATGACAACTTCACTCACAAGCAAACATCAACTAAAGCAACAATTTTTATATAAGTATCTAAGAAAGAGGCTGGTAACTTACTCATGTCCAGGAATATAATTCACTTCTGTTGGAGCACGTTTATTTCTTCCCCATTGTGATGACGCATTGAACCTCCATCATGCCTAATTTCTATGAAGTTGGAACCTTGTGTAAGCAGCTACCTCACATTCTTGCTGTTGTACCCCTTCAACAACCACAGTTTTAGGTTATTCACCCACCCTAACTCAGCTAATGAATTAAATAAGTGCTACAACCAGCTTTCTCATTGTATAGGAGAATAAACAATGAGAAAGATAATTAACCATTACCTGAACTATACTAGCACCAAACTTTTCTATCTACTTCCCTGAGGTTACCAACTTTTATTCCAAACACAAAATATGTCTTCTATAACCACCTACCCAGATATTTTCCCTAACATCCCCAACACAACCCTTTGCGCACATCAAAAGATTGGCATGTCACATACTAACATTTCCTATGTGGGGAATACCAAAACACAAAAATCAAAACATTTCCCTTCACAAAAACTTGTTTACATTAGAGATGCCTAAACCTATCCCTGAGGGTCTTGGTTAGACTCTTTACTTGCCCCCAACTAAGATGATATCATGTTCAGTTGTTTGTCATGCTCAGAAAATGCTTTTCACAGAGCATCCATATCACCCAATAGTGACTCCAGTTGAGTCTTGTAATTCTCTGCACAACTCTTGTTCCTTTCATTCTCCTCGGTGATACAAACAAATTTCTTGTTCTTTTATAGTGAAGGAGATGGCTCAAGAATCACTGAGTGTTCCAGCCATTGTGCATATCGAGTATTGAAACCTACGACCTCTTTGAAAACAGGGGCAGCGGCCTCATTAATGTTTTCATCCGTCTCCTTCTCATTCAACCTCTCTATTGTAAGATTTGAAGATAATCAATCAAGATATCATAAGAATTTGTCAGTCTCGATAAGTCCATAATTGTAATGAAAATTAAACATATGAGCTAACTTACATAATTGTGTTCAGTTGTGGCATTGATGAATTTCTCCTTCTTTGTAGACCAATGTGTTTCTTTATAAAAAGCAACAAGATTTGGGGCCTCCTTGCCCTTACAATAAAAGTTAAGTTATTGATTCTATTTGGCTGAAAAGACTTATTGTACTATACACAAATCACTACATGTCTTACCTTCTCTTCCAAAATCCAAACAAATGATTTCCTCCCACATGTGTGTTTCATCTTCTGTTTTTTCTTGTTACTTGTGTTCCTTCGAGACTGCTCCTAAAACAAGTGGACCAAAAATTCTCATGCATCAACACTTTATATATAGTTAAAACCTCAACACAATGAACACATATTTTTATATTCTTTACTTTGAAATGAGCTTTACATATCCTAAATTTTTTTGTCGTCCAAACATGGGTACACCAAGTACCTTGAATGTGCCACTGGCCCAACATTCACACAGCCACTCCCATACTGGTTTCTCCACCAAGGGAATCCCACCAGCTACTGCCTCCTCATGCGAAGCATATTTTAGGTACTACTTGTATAGTTCATAGTGGTATGCATTATACCTATCAGCAAGTGTCATTATAACAATTTTGCAATGGTTGTCTCTTGTCCAATTCAACACAAAGTCTACCTGTAGGACCAAGATTTGCACATTAGAAAGGTTTCACTCTATTAAAAGCAAAGAAAATAATAGAACCAAAAAGTTATAAATTCATGCATATTTCCAAAGTCCTACTTTAACACGATTGATGAGCACCTGCATCTCCTTGTCGTCTACCACACTCTAGCTTGCAAGCCTCATGTTCACATGTACTTTCACTATCCAGCTCACTCAACTACATAAGACAGCTGCATTCTCACATGATGGCCCCCTGTGCCCATCCTTTATAGTTAAAGGAATCTTACCCAACTTATATAACCTTTCAAAGATTGTACCCTTTGCAGGCCCTCATCCTCTTTTAATGGGTGCAACTATAATAACAAGATAATAAAGTTGTTATGGATATGCATATTTATAACATTAAAAGAAGTCAAAATATTATGGCAACATATTTTTTTTACAATGAACCTGTATGTGGTTCCCCCTCATCCCCATCATGTTGATACTATGAGTGGACATCAGGGTCGTCCCTGCCTCCCTCTTCATACATATATCACCATTGTTGTCTTCTGTGTAATTATAGAAAACAACAAACATCCAATGTGAGAACATAACAATTAATATCAGCTTCAACTTCTAATCTTACGTGTATCTATTTTGGTAAATATATGTACTCCTAAATGAGTTCCTAAACAAATTATAAAATTAAGGTATACGTCATTGTTTGCATGTACTAGAAATGAGCATCAACTATCCTGAGCATAAGCAGGGATAGCATAATCTCTGGCTTATGAAAATGCACTACATTCACCTCTTACAGAAGCAACAACTATTTGTACCCTTTAGAAACCAAATACAAATATAACTTGATGTAGGGTTGATAGAAACCACATGATAGCAATAAACATGCAATATTGGGGAGTGCAAAAATGTGGAACTGATCAACACTAGTCAGATGAGAGGGTAGATGACTACAAGCATACCATAAATACTAAGCTTCCTCAAAGAGTTAAAAAAAAAAAACAAATTGACCCTTTGTAGAACATCAATTCCAAATGGCCATTTTGTACTCTATGGGTTCACTAGATTTTGCAAAATTTTGAAATCTTGTTTACCTCAAGTTTTACAACATTTAAAATCACAACTTCACACAAAAAAAGCACTCTGCTTTTGTTGGGAATTCTTAAACATATTAGTAATGCCTGAATAATATCCACCAAAAGGGTCAAACTTGATCATAACTCTGAAAATAATTTTGGTCACGAGTTAACATTCAGCTTAGACCTTGACATTATTGCCTTATGAACATGCACATTTTTATGACCTTAAAACTCACATAAACTGATGTGGATAGTGGGATCTGAAGTCCCTCAAGGAGATGAAGGAAGGTGAGTAGAAAAAACTTACCCTTTCTTGTGTCTGTGTAGCCTATAGTCAAAGTATATCAAGAAGAATGCTCCACTTCAACTTCAAAGAGGAATGGGGTATGCGTATGATCACCTTGAACTCAGTGATTCAGAAGCAATTGGAATGTGTCGAGAAAAAATCACTGACTAGTTCCTTCTTCAGAGGCTGTTTCTCCCAAGCAGCTGTGGGTACTTTTGTAGCAAAAGGGATTGATAACTCCACTGTGTCACCAACCCTTAGATAAAAGACACTAGTTCCCAACTTTTTCCCACTCTAACAAGTCCTGCCTCTTACAGTTGTGGGGAGTTGTACGTGTGGCATGTGATGGGTCTTGAACCCACATGTACCAGGTAACAGATCAAATTAGAATTCATAAACTACATATATGCATGGGTCTACTAGGCTGGGTTGTCTTCGATGTGGTCTTAATAGAAGTTCAAATCAATGTGTTTTATATATTAAGTGCCTTTTGGTTAGGGCATACTCCTTGTACCATCCAGTTCCTTCAAATTTATTTAACTGCAAATAAATGACATAATGTTTTTTTCATTATATAACTTTTACCCATAAGCAAATAAATTACCTAATATATTGTTTAATGTTACAATATTGAAATATACTTGCCTTATTTTGTACCATTATAATACATTACAAGGAAATGTTTAAATTTAACACTAAATGTTAACAAAATTCATGGAAAACACATGCGTACAATTTCAAAATCCGTGAAGCACTTGTTTTTTGTAATAGGATATGCAAAGCTATTTAGCTTGGCCAAGGGAAAATGTAGGAAAAAACGGTTGTGCCAAATATTCCAAGCACGTATTCCATCAGCTATGAGCAAGGTTTTGTATATCAATTAATATTTTCCATTAAAATTATGAGGTCTATCACTTTTTACTTCATTCAAATATCAGGTGCCTTATTATACCAATTTATGTATCCATTTTGAATTGTAATCATATATGCCCATATTTCTCTACATGAATATACATTTTGGGCTTTACCACAAAGCCACTGGAGTAGACTAATTGCAAAGCAAGCCCACAAAGCAACTGGGATTTACCATATCTTTGGAGGCAGTTTTAGATCATTGACATTTTTGCATTTGACAATCCACAATATCATGATTTTTGCAATTTTTTAAAGATTAAATTGCAATATGTAATGAATTGCACGCACGACATTGTATTCACATTATGCCTTTTCAGTTTTATGACATCATGTACGCTACACTTTACTTGTTGATTTTTGTAACAAT
The DNA here is from genome assembly GCA_003123785.1 of Pterocarya stenoptera. Classification (NCBI taxonomy): domain Eukaryota; kingdom Viridiplantae; phylum Streptophyta; class Magnoliopsida; order Fagales; family Juglandaceae; genus Pterocarya; species Pterocarya stenoptera. The sequence continues at coordinate 39,533 of QEOT01124128.1, forward strand.
GTTTTAGTAGATGCCTTATTCAGCTTATATACACATCTCCTTACTTCATCTGTAACACCTGGGCCTAGCACCAAGATGCTTTCAAACAAATTTCTATTTATACATGTGGAAAGCCAGTTGATGTTTTCAAGAGACAAGTTAGAATATTGCAGAGTTTGGTTTGAGGTCCAAAACTTAGAGAAGAGCCCATTTATGTTTTTATTTACTACCAGTCTTGGACCCAAATTTTTTTGAAGTGGGCTCTACCCGATCACCCCAAGGCCCATGCCCATTTTTATTAAACTGAGAAACCAAACAGTAGTTTGTTTATAGAAACTCTACACCTTTACAAGTCTCTTTCCGTTAGTCATAAGCATGCACATCTCTAATGTATTTTATCCACTCAAATGCACATACATGTCTCCCTCATCCTCTAGGGTTTGTATTTGTTCTTCGTTTGCTGGTATATATAATCCTTCGTGCATGAAGAAAACCCAAGAATAGGGTTGTTGTCTCCTTCCCCAACTCTCTCGTGCGCTAAAGCCAAGAAGCCACCATAGAAACACTGCAAGTCATGGCAGAACACCCTCATAGCCTCCATTGCCACTACTGCCAACCACTAGTCCACCCCATGCAAACCGAGCACTAACATCACTAAAGCCCAAAATCCCACTAACAAACCAGCCAGCCCCGATTCATGTTTACCACTACACCACACGCTACCTGACATCAAAACTCCTCTGTTTTAGACACCCAAAATAGAGCCACAGTTGCAGCCACCCCAACACCTTGGTGCCACCAACCACAAGAAGTTAACACAGAAGACCATCGGTGAAAAATTCTGTCACCCCCAGTTCACCGCACGTTGCTTTGTTCCCCATGGTGAGCTACCTCTCCTTACCTCACATCGAACTCCCTTCCTCTCACTCATCTCTCTCTGCCTCTCTCACTCTTGCCGCCGCACGCCCTCCTCTATGCTCTAGCTGTGCCACCACAGTTCCTCCAGCCCAGCCTGTCACGCCTTGCCCCTCCTCACATATCTTGGTTTTAGTTTGAAGTCCATGCCACCGCACTTCAATTCATTTATTTTTCATGTTTGATGACGTAAAGAGTTATATATATATGGGTAATTCTGTAACCTAATAGAATAGGAATTATTACCGTTATGCCCTTTGATCATGTTTTCAAATGATAAAGTATTACAGAAGCTATTGCTTAGTTGGTCTACAAATAAATAAAATTACATTATTTCCTTTGAGTTACAAGTTGCATTATTGTGTTTTAAACTTTTAATATGTATTTGTAAACTCTAAGTTTTCCATGTTTACAAAAATTATTTTGGTAAGTTCAATTTATTTTAAGTAAAGTTTCTTTCAAAAGTAAGTCATAATGTTGCAATTTTATTATGCTCTACTTTATTAAATAATTATTGTGGTATAACTTAAAAAGGAATTTTGGTATAATTATGTTATGTAGTTTTAAATCTGATTGTCTGATTTTCAATAGTAAATAAGCTAGACTTTAATACTTTAGTAAAAGATTTAGTTGGAATTTGGGAAGTGTTAATAGTTTAGGATTTCGTGAATTTAGGTTTTTGAGAAATTAAAATAAGTTTTTTATAGCATCTTAGGCTTAAATATTAAAATACGTGTTCAGTTGAAAATTTATGAAAATTACGTAATTATGTTATAGGTGAAGATTAATATTTGTTCGGTATTTTTTAGAAATTTTCTGAAAAGTTAAGAAATCCAGGTAATTGGAGTTTCTATGCTATAATTTGTGTAAAAATAAAATGGGCTAAGGTTGAGTTTTGAAAAATATGCATGTTTTGTTATGAAAAGAAATTTGAGCTACCTCAATTATTTGTTCTGCATTACTCATGAGATTCTATTTAAGAATAAAGTATTTTCTGGCATGATTGGTGTAGACATGAGCTATTTTGGTATTTTGATTCTGAACTGTGTAAAAGAGAGCAAATATGAAATTTTATGCATAAATTATGTTTTTATGATCTGATTCTGTTATGTTTAGAAAGATGTTCTATACTCTCTCTAAGAACCAAGCAGTTTTAGAGAGAGAACCTACTACTTCTCTCTAAGAAACTCTGTATCGAATGCTCCCACCCCTTCAGCCCCTCCCTGTCCACATTTTGTAGCCATAGGTTTCAATTTCTGTGTTCTTTAGGGCCTATAATGGAACATTTTTTTGGTGTCTCTGCATGTAATTTTTTTTTTTCATTTTTTCTCCTTTCTTTTCGGTTTGTTCTCTGTTCCTCCTTCAACAACCCACATAAGCCTTGACCCTTACTCTCTGGTTATCCTCGCATGGAGTCACCAATGTTTGAGCCGCGAGGACCAGTAAGTCTGCACTGTGCCTTAGGGCTCATGTGACGGTGTCGTGCGATGCCGTGAGGTGCGACTAGGCAGTGCGTTGGCATGAGGCGATTGTGGTGTCGTGCGGTGCGTCTATGCCTTGTGAGGATGCCATATGTTGCTTGTGCGATGTGTGGTTGATGTGGCCGCTGTTCGTGCGATGGGTGGAAGAAGCCGGGGATGGGTGAGAGGGACGGTGGAGGAAGCTTAGTTTTCGAAGCCTAGGTGGAGGCTGCCATAGTTCGCATGGAGGGGCGGCAGAAGAAGTTTGGGGGAATGGAAGAAGAGGTTCGGGCGACGAAGGAAGTAGAAAAGAAAGGGAAAAAAGAAAAAAGAAAATTGCAGAGGCGACGGCAGGGAAGATGATGAAACCCTAAGGTTGTCCTCCACTTTGCTGGATCTCTTTAGGCTGGGCCTTATGTTCCTTTAGCCCATGTGTTGTTCATTTAGAATTGTTGTGGATTTTATTTTATGTTCTGATTTTACTTTTTAGAAAATAAAATCTAAAAAAATAGTGTCTTTAGATCTTTTTCCGAATGGAGTAGTCCCTCCCTCCACTTTGGCAGTGCATATGGTGGGGTTGGTGCACCTTACACCGCTTTGTCGGGTATGCTGTTTTGTTATCCAGTTACTGTTAACTCTGTTGTGGATAGAGTTGTACTATCTCTTAGACTTAGGTCTATAGAGATCTGTCGTTTGGACTAGACCATGTCAGTCACAACAGTGTGCTGAGGAGCTATTAACATTTGTAAGTGACTTGTTTTTAAGTCAACACTGTATGTCCTCCTTTATGAATGAAAGTTAGTCCATTATTATAAAATAAAATAAAATAAAAAACATTCTATTTCTATTCCTGTTCCATTCTGACCTTACCACGGGTGTACAAATATGGCCTCTGTTAAGGTTGGTACCAACTTTTTCTGTTTCTGGTGCACCTACTTTGGAAGAAAAGTGGTTTTCTTCGTGGTCTTTTCTATGTGCACACTCGGGGCTCCAAGAATAATAAGAGGAAGATTCACATTCTATTTTTGCTCGGTTGGCTGGCAGGGTTTGCACAACCCTATCACGGGTATTAAACATGGTCTCTGTTCTTATATGATAAGATAAGATGTGATGTTTCAGTTTATGCTATGCCGAAGGGACTTTGATTATGAATTTTTGAACTTTCGCTCTAATTTTTTTTATAATATTCAGTTTCTACATTCTGAAAGAAAATGTTTTGTTCTTCATTTTGAAAGAAAGTATTTTGCATTCTGAACTCTGTAAATACTCATGTTTTCACACTAGTATATGGTCTTTGCTTACTGAGCTGTTGATAACTCACCCCTTATCTCCAAATATTTTTTAGATAATTTTGATGGTTTAGCTGAAGAATAAGAGTATGAAGTTTTAGCAGGGTATGATGATCGTAGAGGAGTAAATGCTCTAGGGTACAAGTACTTATTTGAGAATCATAGTTAGTAAATTGATTATTTTCGGATATATTGATATGATGAGTTAAGGATATTTTTAAGTCTTTGTGGAGTTGTTAATTTATTTTATTGATATTTTTTGTTGTCCCTTTGAAAGAACATGGATATTTGTGTTGAATATTTTATGGAGTTTCTAGATTATTTATAATTGTGATATTTGAGTTGATATTGAGTAATAAGAGCTAACTCTCCGAACCTCCAGGATCGGAGCATTACAACATCGTTTACACCCAACACAATAAACACACTACAATGATTGAAACATACATTTAAATTTCCATGAAGCTCAAAGAGAACATCAAAATCCATATCAATTTATGCCAATAAATAACTAGTAAATCACCAAGAAAGCAACACATGCAGGTATGGCTTGCATATGATTATTTATAAAGTATATATGCAAGCAAATAATAGTCAATATAGCAACAATTCTAGGTATTTAGGGCATTTTGGTAACCATTGTACATCTGTTTGCCCAACCTAAGTAGCATCTTTGAAAATTACATTTCCAAAAACTTGATGAGTAACCCAAAAAGTATTACTCACAATCTGGTTACTGACTTCACCATGCTGCCTTAATAAATTTCTCACTAATTATGTTTCATGCATGGATAAGCATACATGGATAGCCATCACATCATTTACTAGGATATAGTGATACCCAATAGAGGAATGTCAAGGACTAGCCAACACGTTCATATGCAGGGAGTATGTTTGGCAGCACTTGCAATATAATCAAATTCAGGGATAGAATGTGTAAGTTAAGTAACACATTCAACATGAATGGATAGCATATAGGGATAGCCAACATAGATGCACAATCTCCAACACATTTTGATGCAAGGTACCCCATCACTAGAGTACATGCATATTCAGATGCAGGGACAACTTACACAACTAGATGCAAGGATGGCAAGCACATTCAACGAACGGATAACTAGCACATTCAGATGCATTTTAACCAATTCATTCAGCAATGGGATAGCATAAGAGAAAGCCCACAACATTCAAATGCATACCAGCTTACAGGGACTACTATACATGGTCAGGACAACATAAGTAGCTACTAGATATAGGCACTAGTACTTTACATGGGTAGCGAACCACTTACATGGATAACACAATATCATATTGTTTATGAATAACTTATGCATGAAATCCTCCTCCGGACATGTACCATACATTTAGGGACAAACAATTTGTAGAGGACGTGTCTCACTTTCAATCTGAACCGTCAACCTGCAGGGATCAAAGTAAAGTCAGCCTGGTTCACCTGGGAATGCTCTGATGCTTAAGTCAGTTAGAGCTTCAAAATGATTTAATAATCAAATGAAAAAATAAAGATCCCTAGCTATTGAGGGTTACCTGATATATATAGGATTCTGTCATTATGTTTAGCTCATTCAAAATCTTTCAGTGTGGATCCGAGTTTTAGGGATGCACTATGTGGTTGAAATGGTCACGTACCTGCATGGGATCCCTACTCTCTCATAAGAGATTACATTCATATCTTTGCCTTGATTGGGCTCTTGATACTCCGGTTTCTTGTGCTTGGCCAAGGGCCCTTCTTGTTGGGCTCTTTTTATATTTAGGCCTGTTTATTCAGAATGGGCTTCTTCGATATTATAAGCCCTCCAGCTACCCTGCTAATTCTCTTTGCCTTATGGCGTAGAAAATTATATATCTGCCTATGTTATCTCCTTAGAAGTATTCTGCGATTTTTACTATGGGCCCTCGATACTGGGCTTATGTGGCGCGGTTGGCGTGTATGATGGCTATCACTTGTTGGGTTAGGCCCACTTCGTGCACGTTCGGTGTTCCAGCCGACCTTTCGAGTTCTTGCGCCGTTGCCCTCTCTCTTTCTTCCTTTCTTTTTTCTTTCTTGTTGATGTGGCGAGAAGGGAGAAGGTTTCCGTTTGACGGTTACTTCTACCCTTAGTGTCAGTTCATGATGTTTAAGACTGTTGGCATTCTGTGCTTGCTTTTCTTTAAATATCCCCTCTCTTATTTCTTTTATTTCCTTCTTCGTTTGCCCTTCCCTGCGTTTCTCCGTTTGTGCTTCCTTTCTTGTTCTTGCCACTCCTCCTACTTCACTTTCTTTGCTTTCTTGCTCATTCTCTCCTTTAACTTCAATGGCTGACCAGGGCAGTTCCTCCAACCCACATTTCTTTGTCCCGAAAGGCACAATCTTCGAAGGCCACAGATGGCGTTCTATGTATTGGGAGAAAAATCTTCTTAGGCTTCGGGAAGAGTTCGGCATTCCTGAGAGTGCCAATGTAACGATTCCCTCATGGGGATGCTGTGATGACGAGGGCTACGGAAGTAGAACTGTGTTGTTTGCCGCCATGTTTTCTCATGGTTTGAAACTCCCCTTCTGCCGTCCTCTTCGTGATATTTTGGACCTACTTGAACTGGCCCCCGCCCAACTCCATCCCCACTCTTACTAGACCTATCTTTGCACCTGTATAGTTTACCGTGTGGTCTTGGAACCCCTTGGAGATGTTTATCCCTACCTAACAGCTCAGAAATTTTTGTCCTTCTACCATCTCCAATCTAATAAGGGCAATGTTGCTAGCTTCCGCAAGAAGGATAAGACACCTACTCTAGCTCGTCTTGAGAGCCGCCATTCTAATGCCAAGGCTTGGAATATGAAGTTTTTCTTTATTGCTAGTACGGGTTGGGATTTTCCTATCGAGGAAGCCCGTACTCGAGATTTTCCAGTTAGAGCAATCTGGCGCCCTGTTCCTAAGGACAAGGTCATGTGGGTGACCATGCCGCCTCTATCACGTCAGGAGTTGTCCCGAGTTGAGATTGTTCGTTCTTAGGCCACGGCCCATGAGGAAGAAGTGTGGTCTGATCTTCTACTAACACCTGATAATATAGACCTTTTCCTGGTGACTCCTAACCGTTCCCAAGCTCAAAGGCGCAAGTTCATGATTTAGAACTTGATCTCTTCTTCCATCAAGAAACCTTCTGTGAAGACCAAACCCTCTGCTAGGCATGAGGAAGACAGCCGCCCCGAGCAAGAAGGGGCTAGAAAGACAAAGAAAAAGTTCGAGAAGAAAGGTGGCGAGGAGAGGAGAGAGATAAGGAGCAAAAAGAGGAACGATGGTGTGAGCCAAAAAAGGGCTTGTCCTGCAAGCTCCCCTTCTTCGTCACCTCTTCGAAAGAAAGCCATGGCAGCTTTGGAGCGTGCCTAGACATAATCGCCCGTTCAGCAGCAAGTGAAAACTATTGTGCGTTTGGGAGGCGTCCAAGCTCAAAAACCCTCCCCACCAAGTATTGCCGCCCTTCCATCACCTCGCGACTCTTCTGCGAAGCCATGGTCTCTCAACCTGCTAGCGCCGAAAGTCTAGCTAGCATGGCCCTCTTTGATCTGGCCGACACTTTCTTGCCAATCTCCTCTCACCGGCGCATCTACTATCAACCACTCCCATTTCTGAGTTCCCCGTTGTGGATGGTCAGGTGAGGGGGGGTGAATTGGATGCTGAAGTAGCAACTGCCCTGAACCTTGATGGCCTTTCAGGTTCAAGAGTTTGCGAGGACAAACTGGTGCCATCAAGCTTACACCTCTCTGCCAGGAAGTTGCTTGTGCCAAGACGGTGGTTGCCCAAGTGCCTCCTGAGACCCCGTTTGCCACGATGTCTAAGGGAAGTACCCCTGCACCGGCTGGGAGTGGCGAGGGACTTTCATCCCTTCACATTGTTCCCCATCCCTTGGGGAGGGAATTGACTCTCTCCCGGAAATGGAAAGGGGCAACACTTTACAAGAAGTTGCCCCCCCCAGTCAAAGATGATCATGCTCGCCCTCAACCTCCCCTACCAGTTATTTGTCTTGAGAGCTCGCCTGAGGAGGGGGTAAATTTAGGACTTGCGATGGTCCCTCTGATTGAATCTTGTCTTGCGGCCAATGGTGAGGCCTATTCTTCCTTGACCAACACCCAAACTGAGGCTGTCACTCAGATGACCAATCATTTAATAGATTGGTTTTCGAAGGTAATACTTAGCGTGTTTTACTGTTTTCTCTTCTTCGTTTGAGTATTTTTGACCTGGGTGATCTGTCTTTTCTTTGCTGGGGATCAATGACCTGGCAACATGGATTTTGGCAGACTGTGCTCGCCTAGAAGAAGAAGTATTTGAGCGGCGAAAGATGTGTGAAGCTGTAGTGCTTTCTGCCAAGGAATGGCAAGAGGACAAGGCTAAGCTGGACGCCCTGTCAGAAAGGCTGAAGGAGCTCGAAGTCCAATTGGAACAGTCTGAGGGGCATTCCCACTCGCTCCAAGGCGATTTGGAGATTCGTGAGGATGAACTTCACCAACTTCATGAATCAGTATGCCTTGCTCAAGTGGAGAAGGACCGTGATGCTCATGCTCTACAATTTCTTTGATGCGAGAGGGACTTGGCGAGGACCCAGCTCTCTGAAGTTCGCCAACAGTTTGCGGTTGATGTGCACTCCCTCAAGTCTGAACTTTTGGCCCTTACCCAGGACTGGGATTCAGCTCGCCAAGAGCTAAATTGCTCACAAGGGCAAGTTCAGAAGCTATCTCAACAGTTGGCGGTTGCAACAAAAAAAGGCTCGCCTTGTTGCCCTGGATCTTTCTGTGATCTAGGGGGATCTACGTGAACTTGAAGAGTGCCATAACAAGTATAGAGAAAGTCATGCAGTCATGGATGAAGAGCTTAGGAAAGCTATGTTACAAATGGAGGCTTCGGACCAACGTATGTCCAGAAATAAAAAAGAGCTTGCTGAGGCCTAGGCTTAGGTTTGATGCCTGCGTGATCAGCTAGCCTGTGTGCCTGATACCAGAAGCCATGCTTTCGATTTTGGCTATGGTGCTGGCATCCTAAGGCTAAGATCCCTCCTCTTAACTACTCCCTCCACGGACCTTGTGAATTTGGACCGGGAGTTATTTGTGCCTGAGGAGAATAGTCATCGGCGAGCGGACAGATTCAGGTGGAAAGAGATGTCTGACGCCTTTATAGGGACTCCCTCTCTGCCGCGACCTGACAAAGCTTCATAACTCCTTTGCCTCTTTCATGTATATGTACTCTTTTTTTGTTTTCATTATTTCTTCGATGTACACCTTCTTTCTTGATATTGGATCAAGACTTATGATGTAATGCATTTATAAAATACTTTCCCTTCGTACTAAATTTTGCAATTTCAATAGAATCGCTTTTCTTTTTGCTTTTGACTATTTGGAAATTTCTCGTCGTGTCCCTCTTTAATTAGCACCATAGCCGAAAGCTTTTACCTTGGGCATCTAAGGGATGGCATGGTCTAAGGACCTACGCGCCCTTTTATACTTAGCACCACAAGCTGATATGGCTTGTCTTTGATGTCTAATAGTCGGCATGGTCTGAGGATCTACGTGCCCTTTTATACTTGGCACCACAAGCTGTTATGGCTTGTATTTGGTGTTTCACTCCTACTGGGTGCTTATCATTCAAAGGAGACACAACAGGTTATGAACAATAATAGGGTGATTAAAATATCATTGACGAGCATAAGCGTAACAACTTAAGTATAGAAAATATGGTACTTTGTTGTTGGCTATTACTAGGTAGGATCCTTAAGTATGACCCCGGCTTGTTGTTGGCTATTACTAGGTAGGATCCTTCCCAACGAGGCCCCATCTTTCCTTCTCCCTGGGTGGTTATTCTAGTTTCTTAAGACTAGGTCCCCTACCTTGAAAGTCCTGGGCCTTACTCTTTTATTGAAATACTGCTTGGCTTTGATATTTTCTTGTACCATCCTTACTTCTGCCATCTCCCTCTCCTCTTCTACCAAATCGAGATATTCTTTCATTTTCTTATTGTTCTGGGTGGCCGAGAAACTTCCTACTGAATGCGTGAGCATCCCTCAATGCGTTGGGCCAGTAATATCCCGCCCTTATCACCTTCTTTGCCAAAGTCTTTCCACCTGAATGGTTTCTACATATTCCTTCATGTATTTCTACCAGGAAATATTGAGCTTCTTTGGTGGAAATGCATTGCAGTAATGGGGCGGAGAAGTCCCCCTTTATAAAGGACCCCGTCAATGAGTAGGAACCTAGCCACCTTCCTCCTTACTCTTCTCGCCTCTTCCTTCGTCTTTGGAAGCTTTCCATCCAGATATCTAACCACTTCGCTTGTCCATTCAGGGATGCTGGTACCCAAAACTCCTACCTCCATCCAAATGGCTGGGACCTCAATGACTCTGTGTTCCACTTGCCATGGAAGAGGTGTTTCATCCATCCCCGATGTCGCCCTTGCCAATCTATCGGCCACTTCGTTTTCAGCTCTCGGGATCTAAGTTATGCTGAAATACGAGAGGTGGTCTCGTGCTTCCCACACACGATCCAAATACTTCTTCAATTTTTCACCTTTCGTTGCATACAAGCCTAGAACTTGATTTACAACTACTTGAGAATTCGACTTAACTTCTACATCGGTTGCCTTCATCTAGCAAGCTATGGAAAGCCCTGCAACGAGTACTTCATACTCTGCTTCGTTATTTGTTACTTTAAAAGCCATTGTTGCCATATAATACTACCCTTGGCCGTTAGGGTCTACCAAGTGTATTCCCAAACCCCCACCCGCTTTGCAGGACGAGCCATCAACAAAAAGTACCCATGGCTTTCCAGTTGGGACCACCATGTCTTCTTGGAGAAAACCTGAGAATTCTGCTACAAAATTTGCCAGTGCTTGTCCTTTGACCGCCCTCCTTGGCTGGAACTCCAGGTCGAATTCACTTAGTTCTATCGACCATCTAATTAATCTTCCTGAAACGTCTGGTTTCTTCAAAGTTTTTGCTAGTGGGGCCTCCGTATGTATTCTTATGGTGTGGGCTTGGAAATATGGATGGAGTTTTCTAGCTACCGTCACCAGGGCAAAGGCTAGCAACTCGATCTTTGGGTATCTTACCTCGGCCCCCCTGAGGGATCGACTAGTGTAATACACTGGATGTTGAGTTGTTCCATCTTCTTTTATTAGGACGATAGACACAGTGTTTGGAGAAACCGCTAGGTAGGCATAAAGCACGTCGCCTTTCTATAGTTGTCTCAAAAGTGGCGGACTGGCCAAGTGTTGTTTCAACTTTTCGAATGCCTTTTTGCATTCTTCGTTTAAGGGGTGCGCCTTGCGCAGTACCTGAAAGAAAGGGAGGCATCTGTCTGTTGATCTAGCGATGAACCTCCCTAGGGCGGCTACCCTTCTCGCCAACTGCTGGGTTTCGTTCAGGTTCTTGGGTCACTTCATGTTGAGTATGGCAACTATCTTTTCTGGGGAGGCCTCGATCCCTCTTTCAGATACAATGTAACCCAAAAACCTTCCTGACTCCACCCCAAAGGCACACTTTGCAGGGTTCAATCTCATTCTATATCGGCGCAGAATTTTGAAGGCTGTCCTCAGGTCGCCCAGGTGTTGGGCGAGCTCTTTGCTTTTTACTAAAAGGTCGTCTATGTAGACTTCCATGGATTTGCCAATCTGGTCCTTAAACATCCGATTCACCAGCCTTTGATATGTTGCCCCTGCGTTTTTCAAACCAAATGGTAGAACCTGATAGCAGTACAACCCCCGGTCTGTTATGAACGAGGTTTTTTCTTCGTCCCCTGGGTACATCCATATTTGGTTACAACCTGAGTAGGCGTCCATGAAACTTAACATACGGTGTCTTGCTGTTGCATCCACAATTACATCAATCCGTGGCAGGGGGAAACTGTCTTTGGGGCATGTTTGTTTAGATCAGTAAAATCCACACACATTCTCCATTTTTCATTCCCTTTTTTCACCATGACCACATTTGACAACCATTCTGGGTAGTGAGACTCTTTGATGAATCTGGTGACGAGCAATGTTTCTACTTCTTTCTTAATGGAGTCATACTTTTCTGCATTGAATGACCTTCTTTTCTGGCGTACGGCTTTGTGTGCGGGGTCCACGCCCAAACAGTGCTCGATGACTCCGTTATCTATGCCTGGCATTTCTTCATGGCTCCATCCGAAGACATGCCTATACGCGACCAACAATTGCTTCAATGCTTCTCTTTTCGCCAATGGCACATTAGTCCCAATGCGTGTTGTCAACTCAGGGCGATCGAGGTGTAACGCCATGAGTTCTATCGGATCATTGACCTCAGCGTGCTGCTGGCTCTGTTCGTCTCGGACTTCCACATCCTTTAATAAGGTTGCTGTCAGTGAGGGAGGGAATGGAGGGGTAAGTTCCTCGTCCCATTTTGCTACTGTACACACCTCTTCACGACCTTTCCTGAGCTCCTACACATAACACTCCCGTGCTAGAGCCTGTTTGCCTTGTGACTCCCCTACCCCATTGTTGGTTGGGAACTTCATATTAAGGTGGTATGTGGAAGTCACTGCCCAGAGTTGGTTAAGTGTTGGCCTCCCAAGTATAGCGTTGTAAGAAGAGGGTGCTTTTACCATCAAGAAGTCGATCATGGTTATAGCTATCCATGCGACCCGGCAGTCACTGGGAGGGTGATAGTTCCTATGGGTAGGATGGTGTCTCCAGAAAAGCCTTTCAATGACTTTGGGGAAGGTCTTAGTCTACTGACATCGATTCCTATTTTTACAAATGCTTCCCATAATAGTATATTAGCTGAGCTTCCGTTGTCAATCAGTACCGGCCTCGTGGTGTAGCTAGCTATCACTAGAGTGATTAGTAACGCATCGTCATGCGGGTATAATATCCCTTCTCAATCTGCCTCCCCAAAAGAAATCACCATTCTATCAGCACCTAGCCTTGGTTGCTTGGTAGATCTGTCCGCCACATAGATTTCTTCGTATATGGCCTTACGTGCGTATGCCTTTCAGCTGGATGTGGACGAGCTGCCTCCTGCAAATCCTCTTGTAATGTTTCTAATTTCGCCTATGGGCGGCCTGTTCCTTTCTCCCCTGGGGGCTCCCTGTTCCCATCATTTTGGCGGCTAGGTGCTCTGTCCTGTCACTCAGGACTCTTACTCCTTCTGGTTTCCAGCCTAACTTCCTGGCGCCTCCTTGGTTTTGAACGTTCTGCTATCATTCGTTCCAATTCGTCGGTTCTGGCCATTTCTGCCACTCTCTTTTTCATGGTTGTGCAATCTTCAATCCAATGGGACTCGGTTTGGTGGTATTTGCAATAACGTCCACTCGTATTGGTCTGGCAACGTTCTTCTCTTTCCCTTTCGTCTTCCCGCACATTTAAGTTATTATGTATAAGCCTGGGGTTGTACTGGCCTTTTCTCTTGCCACCTCTCTTGTCGATTAGCACCAATTTTTCTATCAGTCTGTCCACCCCTCTTTCCAGGCCTGTTGTTCGCCTTCCTTGGGTTGACCAAAGCTTGTAGTGTATCATTTGCATTGACAAAGTCATCCATTTTGTCCATGAAGACCCTGAGAGTTGATGGAGTCTTTCTGGCGAGTTCCGCCATAAAAAGACTCTGGGGCCATATCCCGCCTAGAAGGGCGGCCAGGGTGGTCTTTGTAACAGCCCGCTAGAAATTCATTGGTGGAATTTCTATTGACTTTACGAACCTCGTGAAAACCATATAAGTTTTTACGAATTGACCAATCGCGCAGATTTTAGTCTATCAACATAGTTAGTGTTATCACTCATTGTGGTGCTACACATATGAGTTTAATTATTTGAGATAGTTAGAAGTGTCGGAATGCGTTATGGTCAAGGCCATTAGACCCAGTTGATTATTTAGGATTTTATGACGTATTAACTCATTTTCATAATTTCAGACGAAACACTTGTTTGAAATTGTGATTTTATTTTTAGGGGTACTTCGGGGTTGAATTTCGGTAAACAATTTTCACTATAGGTTAATATGAATATTTAGGATTTTTCAGTATTAAGTTTATTATATATTGTTTTGGAGTGAATAGTAACCTCGAAAAGCGCATCAAGTGCAATGTTTTCAAAATCACAGTGTGGAATGTCCAAATTAGGTTAGAGAAGTTTTATTTGGACACTTGGAAAGATCTTAGCCACACTTTGTGAATAGTATTAGACACTTGGCTCAACGAGGAACCATGAGTTGGATTATGGAGGAATCAAAGTGTGAGATCATGCCACCTAGGCGAAACCGTATTCTTTTTCATCTGATCAAACCAATTTTGTGCCAGATCAAAAATATTTTCAACCCTAGTGAAACCCTAAATGGTTGGAATTCAATTGAAACCCCAAAAGCTTGGTTGAAACCGAAACCCTAAGCGGTTTCCCCAAACCCTAAAGTTGCTCCAAACCCTTTTTTATCCGATTTCTAGCATTGTGTTTAATCACTTAATTAAATCACTTCCACATGCTATTAATTTCTCAAATTCTTGTTATGACATCATTATCCAACCTTTTAAACCTTGGAAATTTGATTGGGCCAAGAAAAATTGGATTTGGGCTTGATAGCATCTCAAACCCTAACCAAACCCCCTTTAAACCCCAAATTGAAGCCCACTTGGTTAAGGCTCACCAAGACCCACGAATTTGGCCACCTTGGCAAAGGTTCTTAAAGAAGTTTTCCTTCCCCCTTTTGGCAGGCCATCCACTGGCCTTGGCTGCCCCAAATAGTTCTTTGATGTGAGGGATTGAGCCACCTCATCACACCCCTTCTAGAAGGCAGCTGCAGCAGCCCATTCCACCTCCCCTTTATGTCACATAGCCACCTCTAATCAATGGTCATTCAAGCCCATACCTCACCCTTCAGATGTCTAGAGGCGTGCAAGGCACCATTTGTTTCATTTCATTACTTTTCACCTCGTTCTTAGAGAGAAACTCAAAAACGCTCTCTCGGACAGATTTCTGAGCCGTTTTGCGTGGTGCTTTTCGACCATTTGTAAGTATCTTTTCATGATTACTCCTTCATAAAATTTCTTCGTCTTCCGTGGATATATTATTGGTTTCTTTCCATGATCATTTGGTTGGTCAAAAGTATTTTTAACCATGGAAAGGTCATTCTGGGCGTGAAACTGGAGAGTATGTTATGTTTTGGAGTTTTTGATCAAGCTAATTGACATATCTTGGTCCGAAAAGTTTATGGAGTGTTGTTAGCATGTGTTTATGAATGTTCATTGAGGTTTTATTGCATTACTAAAGCTTTTGATGATAGATTTCCTTAGATCTAGAAACTTGAAAACAGGAAGTGGGAAAACAGTTTCTGTTTTGGGAAAGTTTGAATATTTCATCGTTTAATCTTACTCTAAAGGCTTTGATATTTTTATGTGATCATTATAAGTCTCTTATTTGCATGTTAGGATGTTATTTTGAAGATATTTAGTATTAGTTCCAAAGATATGATTTTTCTATGCAAGAGGATTTTGGTTAGGCCTAAGATTTGATGTTGTTGGGTTAGATCCATGTTTTATTAAGTTTTAGCCTTGTGATTTTAAGTTTTATGGTTGGATCTTCTTTAGGACACATTTTTAAACCATGTGATGTTTTAGTTTGAAGATCACAGGTCTTTAAGCCATGGAGTAAAAGATTTATCAAAGCTAGTTTAGAAAAAAAGTTTCTGTTTTTGGACTAAGTGTAAAACCAAAAAAATTCCAAGTGTTGTTTTGTGATTTTTGATGACTTTTGCTTGATGATTTAAGGTATGGTTTATCTTAGGATGATATTGTGAATATGTTAGAAGTAATATTTTATTTTTTTAGAATTCTTAAAGATATTTTTATTAAGGTTAAAATTTGTGATTTAAGGGTTTACTTTTATTAAAAAATTTGATGTTGATAATTAACTTTTTCTTAATGGATATTTTAAGTGTGTTTTAAACTTAGGATGGAAAGATATTTGTTGCAAAAATTTGGTTTGATCTTGAGTTTTTAAAATTTGAAGGAATTGCAACAAATCAAGGGAAATATAGCCTATGTAAGTTTCAGACCTATAGAGTTTTAATAGTTGTGTTTTATTTTAATTTTTCTGAGTTGATATTTGAGTTTAAGAGAGATTTACATGAAGAATGTAAAGTTTGGTAATTTTTGGATTTAGGATGTGAAATCCTTAAGTTAGGGGTAAAATAGTCGTTTTACCACATATAGAGGGTAAAATGGTAATTTTACTCCAAGTTGTCTCTTTCACATTTCTAATTGTTAATAATTAAATTTCTAACTTTTAGAATACCCTCTTACAGTTCCTCTTGTTTCGCACTTTATTCTCATAGCACGACGATCGAGGTAAGTTAGCTCTTAACTTACTATCAGTTTACTATGTATGTGTGATGGGTAAGGGAACTACAATTATGTTCATATGTTGTTATATATGCCATGCCATACCATGTTTATTTGTTACAGGAATTAGTCTGTCATGAAATACTTATCTGTTACATAAGATATTCTGTTATGTATTGCTATACATTATAAGTATGTCATGTTAAGTTAAGTATGCCATCTGTTACATGTATGTCATGTCATGTAGCACTCACTATTGCAAGCATGTCATGTTAAGTATGTTGTCTGCTACATGTATGTCCTATTACGAAATGTTACTATCTCAAGTAAGTCATATCTTTTGAGTAAGCTCAAGTTCAGTTATGCAGATACTTCTAGCATAATTATTTTGATTGTTAGGGTATCTCATTTAAAATACTCATGATGAAATCATTCTGATTGTCTGAGTATCTCTGATGGAATATGTGAGGTAAAGCTAATATAACTATATGGATTACAAAACATTTTTTCTGCATCATAAAAATAAGTTGTGCATAAATGTGTAAGATGTCTCATTACGTGGGTTTTGCATGTGTGGCCAATAAAAAAATTGATAAGAGTTGTAGAATGACCTAAATAGCTATGTTGAAATAATCAACATTGTATATAATTTGAGAACCCACAATAAAGCAATATAGGCTAGGATATACCATCATCACCAACTGTATATTCATGGTAAGCACGTGTTGCTTTGCTACCCTCAATATCCCCATCCTTTATGATCTCCACTCTCAATTCCTCGCTAGTGTTTTCATCATCAAAGAAGTCTTCCTCGTCATCACTATTATGGTTGTCATCATCAGTGTCACCGTCGTCTTCTACATCAACACTAGATGATTCATCATCCCCATCATTCAAGTCCGAGTTCTTTGGGTGAATATTGTAAACGTTCCTATTTGTTATCTTGTGTAAGGCGTGCCAACTTCCCCCCAAACTTGGGTCCTTTAGGTAAAACACTTGCAAAGCTTGGCATGCTCGAGTGAAAGGCTCATCTTTGTACCATTACTTAGCGGTATTCACACTCGTGAAGTGCTCCCTAACATGTATCCCCCTTCTTGTGTCGACAATGTCCCACCTATGACATTTAAACAAGTAGACCTTATGCCAACCCATGTAACGTAATTCTATAATGTCCTCCAACACACCGTAGAATTCATCACCATGAACCACCAACCCCCTTTTTTGGGTTTGGCGACGCATTTCAAGCTCTGACGTATGAAAACGAATTCCATTCATAATACAATCGGAATATGATGCGACTATTGGATCTGGACCACATGATAATGTGTACAAGTCATCGGTAAACTGAAGTGGGCTCAGTGCATGCAAGTTAGCAACCTAACATTGCACAATAGTAGACACAAGAATACACTATTACAAATCAGTGTATGCAACTAAAGAGGGATATGTTTGTATAAGACCTAGTGTCTAAACTTACACTTGATCTGAACTAGGATGGAAATTGAGTTTGGTGCATACACTCAATGTTATCGGGCCTTCTTCTTTG
Organism: Pterocarya stenoptera; assembly: GCA_003123785.1. Lineage (NCBI taxonomy): Eukaryota > Viridiplantae > Streptophyta > Magnoliopsida > Fagales > Juglandaceae > Pterocarya > Pterocarya stenoptera. The sequence goes on from QEOT01124128.1 coordinate 57,041, forward strand.
ATCTTGTTATAGTGTTCACTATAATAGTAAATAAATACTGTTAATAAGTGATCCTCATCCAATATAAGTTAATGAAATGATAACATTCTCAAAATTGCCGAACTTACTCTATAGTGCTCAATCTCTGTGCAATTGTTAAACACATACCACTCAACCTTGGCCAACAATGTCTCGGGCAATTTTGCTACGGTTGATCCCCCCAACAGGAGAACCTTTTTGGAGAAAACGAATAAAGTTGGCTCAAGGTCGCATTGTTGAACGTAAATATTGCGTTCCGCTCGGTTGTATCTAGTCTCAATATCAGTAAGGTACATAGAGCAAAATGTCAAGCACTCGAGATGAACATATCCCTCAGCAATTGAGCATTCTAGCAATGCTCTATTGCGGACGTACCGCTTGAACTTGCCCAGATACCTCTCGAAAGGGTACATCAATCTGTACTATACAAGGCCAACTAGTGATGCCTTGTCGGCAAAATGAATAGCAAGGTACACCATGATATCGAAAAATGCAGGTGGGAATATCATTTCAACCTTACAAAGAATGATGGGGATATTAACTTGAAGTTGTTCCAATGTCATCATCTGCAATGTTCTGGAACATAATTCTTTGAAAAATGAGCTTAACTCCATTAAAGCTTCTCGCACATCGGACCGTAAGTACACACCGATTACAACCGACAACAATGTTTTCATAAAGATATGACAATCATAGCTCTTCATTCCCACTATCGTTCCATCATTAACATTGACACACCGGAAAAAATTTGAGGCAAAACCATCAGAGAATTTGACCTCTGACAACCACGCACAAACACTCCGTTGCTCAGTTGCATTTAATATATAACACGCGAGACTCATCAAAGTATTACGACCATCATGTTGTAGATATAGTTCTTTCCTTATACCAAGATTTTCCAAGTCCCTATGAGCATTGGTGGTGTTCTTACTTTTGCTTTCAAATATCCATCAAGGTTCCCAACACGTTATTACATTTATTTTTCTCAATATGCATGATGTCCAAATTATGTCTCAACCCAAGTCTATCTAGTAAGGAAGCTCAAAGAAGATACTTTTTTCTCTCCAATTAAGTTTATTTGGAGTACGTTTTCTCTTCTTTACTGATTTACCAAGATGCACATTTGAGACCTCATGTAACTGATCCAGCAAAGCCTATCCTATTATCATTTTAGGTTGCAATCGGTGCTCTTCTTTACCATTAAAAGTATTATTTTTTGTCTCTAACTATGGCTGGGCACCAACCATCGACGATGACCCATATTATAATGTTTATGGCCATACACCAGCCATAGTGAATCAGTTTCAGCATTACATGTAGGGCAAGCCATCTTGCCCTTTGTACTCCATACTGAAGGATTGGCGTAAGCAGGGAAGTTGTTTATAGTCCAAAGTAATGATGCATGCAATGAAAAAATCTCTCTTTTGTATGCATCATATGTACAAATTCCCTCTTCCCACAATTCCTTCATCTCATTGATTAGTGGATGCAAGAACATGTCAATATCATTTCCCAGAGCCTTAGGTCCAGGGATTAACAATGACATCATCAGGTAGGAATCTTTCATGCATGCCCATGGGGGCAAGCTGTATTGTACAAGTAGTACTGGCCAAATAATGTAGGGCTTGCTGATGTTATTGAATGGGTTGAAACCATCACTAGCTAGACCAAGTATGACATTATGAGGATTGTCAGCAAACCAGCCATGTTTGCTATCAAACTCTTACAACACCCTAGAATCTGCAGGATGTCTCATGCAACTTGGATCTTCAACATGCTCATCTACATGCCATCTCATGGCTTAAGCAATCATTTTTGCCATAAACAACCTTTGCAACTGTGGCTTCAAAGGGAAATATCAGAGGATTTTTTAGGGAATCCTATGTGGGCTTGTTGTACTTGAAACCCAGCTAGATGCATTACATTTAGGGCACACATCTTTCCCAGCATTATCCTTCCAGAACAAGACACAATCTTTTGGGCATACATGTATCTTTGTGTAAGTGAAGCCCAACCCACACTGTAAGCTTTGAGCCTCGTTATATGATTAAGGCAACAATGCATCAGGGAATGCAGCTTACAATAGCTTCGCTTGTAGTAGCTTTATGACGATGTCAAATGACTTCACAGTCCAACCACCAATTGTCTTAATGTGAAGCAACTTGACTATGAACGATAGCTTTGAGAACTTTTTACAGGTTGGATGAAGTGGACGTTTTGCGTCGGTTAGCAACTCCTCGAAATTGAGGTCTAGTGAAATATTAGAGGTGTGACCTTAGTTATCTGGTACTGCATCAGCACATGTTCTAGGTCCATTGTCCATAAAGGACCCCACACGGATGTCATCTAACATCTCGTTGCATCATCATTGTACTCATTGTAGTTATAGGCATCATCACCAATTTCATTGTCTTAAGATGTGGTGTTGGCGAGATTTTCCTCCTCACCATGGAATATCAATTCCGTATAAGTTGTATATATCCCAATGATGAACAAATGATCCTTAACCACAGTATGAAGATGGAAAGTTCTATTCCGGCATTGAGTACATGGACACCTAATGTGGTCTAGACCAAGTTCATGGGCCTTTGCCATATCTATGAATTGTTTAATGCAAGTAGCGTATTCGTTCGACTGTAATCTATCTTCAATATGCATCCAGGCCTTATCCATCGGCATATAATAATGATTTTTTCTAGTTAATAAGACAATGAATGAATATCTCCTAGAATAAGAGGGTGTTGGGACTATCTAGTTCAAGGGTGGTGCCACCTTCATAATATGTGTGAGCATAACCATATCTACTTGTTTGGAGGGCAGTTAGTTGAAGCGAATTAAGTAGTGTTCTAAGTGTAAGATGTCCCTTGATGATATGCCAATCTTGTAGACCTGTGCATTGTGGGAAATAGATATGATATGTTTTGAAATATGTTGGAAATGTGGCTGTCATTTAGATGGTTAATGTAGTCCAAAATTTGGATCTCTTTTGCTATCTGAAATATATATCGGACATGGCAGATGACAAATGTGAAGGGAGACATTTCCAAGAATGCAATTTGAGATGTTGAGAGATGAAATAGGGCAGCTGATTGTGGCTTCCTAGTATTTTACCCTGAAATACTAGAGTAATAAGTACGCAAATCCACATGAGAAAGGGTTGCAGTACTTCCATTATTATAGCTGAAAATGGCTCAGGAAAATAGCTCAGCCAATGGTTGAGCTACGTATTTCTTCTTGTGACAAGAATCCTGGGTAGCTAAGATGTCTTTCACTCTTGTATATCTAATCATTTGTGAAGTGAGTATTCTTACCCAAGGTGTGAAGAGCAATCTAAACTACTTCACAAACACAATATAAGAAATCGTACAATATAAATACGTCCATGTACTGGGCTATTTAATACACACAGGTAGTAACTGAAAATCCTAATTAAATATATAAAGGATTTGATATCTATATGTGATAGCAAATAGCAAAACACATCATACAAAACCAGTAAAGCTCGTGTTGAAATGGAAGCCACTAAGGGTTGATATCAAATTAAATATATAAACACAAAGCCCTTTGCAATGATCATTAGAAAGGTGTTTGTAATATAGAAGTCTGCAAGTTGATGTAGTTCAATGTAATTCATGCCAAGATTTTGTAAGCAATTTTATTCACCACACAGCAAGAGACAAAGGTTGGGTTTCATGGAATTTTCGAGTTGGTTGAATTTTATATCAACCCAGTCAAACTTTTGCAAATATTATGAAACATAACTATTCAATGATGCACAATTATTTGAGAAATAAAGATGGATTTTAACTAAAACATCACTAGAGGTAAAAAGAAATTCCAAATATTGTTTTGGAATATGGCCATAAGGAAATAATGGAAGGTATAGGAGAAACCTCCAATTAAGAAATACTCCAGTTAATTAGATTGTATTCGTTGCCGATTGTAACCAAGATTCGTGACGAAAAGGATAGGTATAGGACCGCTAGGGGAAAACAACAACCATTTATTAAAATAACATAAATAGTTAGTTATGTAGCTAGTTAGGAGTGGGTTTGAAAAATAGTTAGTTAAGCAAAAATAAATATTCAGCAGATTAAAATATATGAAAGAGTCAACACAATAATAACATCTCTCCAGCTTGAATTGATAGTATAGATTGTATGGATAAGTACAGACTATAAATAAAGAATGGACTGTACCCACAATAGTGTACTAGGTTACAAAGCAAATACAAAACACAATTATAACTCAACTAACACAATAAAAAAAAATTCTTTGTATTAATACATACAAAATACTGAGTAGACTTGGCATACTAGAAATCATGGGAATGAAAATGTTTATATAAGCACATATGACTCGGGGTGAGCATCTCTGCCATAACGCAAGTGCAATAGTATGCATGTAGTAACTATCTAATTTTTTACATAATGGTACATGGTGAGTTAAAGCACACTAGGGGAAATGATAAAATCTGCTTTGTTGTTTTATCCAACAAGAGCTACCTAGCTTATCATTTAAAGTAAACAAAATCAATAAAAAACAAGTAAAGATAAAAGTTTTCTATTATAAAATAGCAAAAGCTAGATAGAAAATTGGTTGTAATGATCATTAACATATTTATATATTATTACAAAAAAAGGTTCATAATATTTTACTGGTATTGAGCAAGTGGATTATAAACATTTTTGTATGGATGATTGAATTCTGTGTCTAGATTATTAATCAACTCTCACTGTTATTTAATATCATTGATATTACATACTACGTAAGAGAGTCCATCCAATGGGTGATGAGAAATGTAATAAGACTTCAATACACATCAAGTGAATGCAGGTAACATAGTTATAAATAACCTTGCAAACATGGAAGGTTGTTTCATGGCAGAGTAGCTAAACCCATTTTAAGATCTCCTTGACCAATTCTAAGATTTTAAACAACCAATTCTGTGTTCCACTACTTATCTAATATAATCCTCTTTACAGGTCGAAACACATACCAAAAAGTAAATGGTAAACAAAATAGAATGTGGATTTTGTGAATGCTAGGACATTTTTATACTTAGACATTATGATTAGAGACTCACTGTATGGAGGACGCATTTATCTAGATGTCGAAGTTAAAAAAGAATCAAAACAATGTAGAAGATGCATGTATAAGCCCCACCAGGTAGCCTATTTTGCAGAATGACAGCAAAGGTAACAATTTGATGATATTACAATAAAAATACAATCTCTGGGTTGATGAAATGCTAAATCCCAAGGTGATGCGTAGGAGTTACCTGAGAATAAAAAGCAAAAGACATACAAATCATTGTGGATGCAAGTAAACATCAACACATTATTAATATGATGCAAATAGCTAAACTCACCAACACAGAGATACATACATGGAAGAGGTTGTAATAGGCCACACATTTACCAAGGGGCAGAGGGAGAGAGAGATTTCATAATACAATATCATCAATCGGTAGAGATATACCTTTGGCGTGAGTGATATAGGGCCAAAACGTGTATAACTTGACCACGAGGGTGAACGGGGTGGGAAGTGGTGGCAACTGGTGATGGTAGTAGACCTAGAAGGACGACAAGTATGGTAAGTCATCGTCGACGACTCAGATCTAGGGATTTTACTATGCTTAGAGGGATATAGGAATGTGAAACGTTTACTCCCGAGGCCTAGAATGTTCGAGGCCTTAAGAGCTTCTTTGTGGTCATAGGGTTAAAAACGACGCTCCAAATAACGTTTTGTAGGTATTAGCTTTTGCAGTGACTTAACTTCATCGTAAAAAGTAATTTTTACCACCATATAGCACTCGCCACATGAAATATTGTTGCTCTATCAAATATTTATTATGGCGGGCTTTTTTTGTGTCAACAGAAGCTAACCCCTACTATGGGTAGTCATGGGAAAAGAATTGGAGGCAAAACCCCATATTTGTTGTAGTGATACTTTTAGTGACGGAAACCAACTGTCACCAAAAGTTGGTCACGTTTTAACTTTCAATTGAATGTTGGGTCATAAACCATAACAAAAAAAAAAACAAAAAACAAAATTGTGACGATTGAACAGTGAACCAACACAACATATACTTCATGATGCGATTATTGTATTGGGTACTTGGACGGTTTGCATTTTTTGTAAAGGTTTTGTTAGTCACAAAAACTACATTATATTGTAGTGTTGATTGGAGTTAGTATGAGAAGACAAGATATATAGGAGCGACAATATATAATACTCTTAATGATCATGATATATATTCCTTGAGCTATATATAAACTAATTAATCGTCCACCTTGGCCTTAGTGTAAAGACAAACTCAACTCTGAGATATCCTTTTATGATCTGGCATAATTGTTTTTTTGTTGCTTAATTAACATGCACCTTATGTTGAACTTGAATTTACAGCATGCAGAGATCGGTGCACAAAACCTTAGAGTCACAAAGCTTCATCCCCTAGTCATTCATTATAGCATATGATACACAATCAAGACCAATAGCATATATATACAACACGTAACGTTCTTCAAATCATTCTCTCAACTCTCTCTCCAATCTAAAAAAAAATGAATACAAAACTGATTGAACTAATTAACCCTTTCCAAAATCTTTGTAGGAGATCAGGAGATCATGAGCTCCTCCTTAAGTACTACTCCCTATAGATAGTACTACTCGATCCCTCTCTCCCCCTTCACTCATAAGACTCAAAAGGACATTCTTTATAAATTATTTTGTTTGTTTGGTTTTTCATTTAGGTCACCGGCCCATATATAGCTGTATATCCATGACTTTGATCTAGTATTTTTTTTAGTTTCTATACAGAGAGAACATGATCTCTACGTGGATTAATTAGAATTTACATATAAAGGACGTGTTTCACACCACCAACCACACGGTTGACCTGTAACAATAAAGGGGCGGTACTAGTTGCCCTGGGGATCCTCCCATGCTCAAGTCAAAAATATAGTATGAGAATAATTATATATAAAAGATGAAGTGAAGTGCTTGTTACCTCTCGTTGGTTATTTATAGAAGGACATGGACATGGCATGATGGAAATTGACTCTAGTCACCATTCCATGTGCGTATCCTCCATGATTCCTTATTAACTAGAATGGATATCTCTTGATTTGTAGGAGTTATCTTGCCTAAGATGAGCATATCCAACTGTGGGTTCGATCTCCAACTCCTGGGGAAGTTATCTGCCACATGGTTGTGGTTATGGGCCTTTTGCCCATGGCCCTCTCAACCCTAAACTAACACTTTGGGCTGGTTTCCTAGTCGTGGGCTTGGTTACTATGGGGCTCAAATATCCCCTCCAGTTACCCTGCTAATGCTAGCACATGGGAAATTAAACTTTTGGATTCTCTATAACTAATGCCTACCCTGCTAGTTCATGGGCGTGCATTTGTGCTTTTCCCTTACCCAACTAGGGTCTATGCTAGTTGGTGTGCTCGAGCGCATTCCTTTTCTTTTTTGAAAGGACGTGGATTACATCAGTAGTAACTATTCCCACTCTTTAAATGGTCTTCAAAAGGAATGGTAACCATCACCACAGCCAACTGTTCATATTCCTGAGAAAGGTTCATGATTACCTTCCAGACCTCTTTTCATTTTTTATTTTACTCTCTTGCTCCCTCAACGCCCTAAATATTTTGATTTTTCAACAACTTTCCCTTCCTTTCTCACTCAATCGATGTCCGGCCGTTGTTTTGCAAAAGCTTCCCCCCAGTTTAAGGGTGAATCTTCCCTCGCTCGAAGCCCTGCTTTTTTTTATGAGTTTTCGTAGTGCTTAGTCCTGACCGTGGTAGACCTTGTCGATTTGAGGGAGTCTTTCTGTATTCCTAAATTTGCGGACATGATCATGCCAGAGGCGGGATGTGTCGACAAAAAGGGCTATAGTTGAGATGTGGCCCTGATGGTTTGTGCCCTAACTAATGGGTTATGCCTCCCTTTCATTCACCCAGTGTGTGACATTTTGAGCTTCTTGAAACTTGCCCTTGCCCAACTCCACAATAAGGCTTGGCGTGTATTGATGTGTGCTAGCGTAGTCTTTCATAGAGTGTTGGAGCCTCTGGGGAGAAGTATCCGGATTTAAGAATTTATTTCCTTTTATAGTGTGACGGCTCTACCAAGAAATATCTATAGCTTTCGCGCCCAGGGGCAATACTTGGCGGCCTTCGAAGGGTGTTATTTTGCCAAGCAATGGACTGGTAAGTTTTTCTTTATCTCTGGTCACGACTGGGAATTCTCCATGGATGAAATGCATATAAAAGATTACCTTGTTAGGGCCAATTGGGGACAAGTAAATAATGTGAAGGGTCTGTTGCTAAAGCTAACTAATAGTTAGCGCTCTCGCATTAATCTTGTTCATGAATGGGCCAATGAACATGACCACAATGGTTTGTGGCTAGATGGCCTCTTCCCGCCAGAATAGATCTGTTTTTGGTGGTGCCCAGGTTAGGGGTCCAAACTCATAGGAGTACCGCCTCCGGGGAAGAGGAGTGCCCCCAAACTGGTGGACCAAAAATGAAACGTCCTCGCAGGGAGGGCACTATGAAGTCTAGTGGATTCTATTGCCAAGGTGGCATAGGGAGTAGGTGTAGATGCAACTGGTTCTAGGGAGGCCACACCGGCTGCTTCCCCTATTAGGGCCTCCACCTGTCGATGGCCTATGACTTTGAGCTGCCCTCGGGGGGTGGCTCTGTGGGCCCCCCTCTTTTGAGTTTCCTGCCATTCCTTTCGTTGTATCCACGCCCCATGGCGGAGCGACCTTCAACGACATATATTCTGCTTTCACCTTGGGTTTCTTCGGGGGAGGCGTGCTTGTTGACTCTGCCCTTACTACTGACGATGTTGAAACTGAAGCTGAAGCCGGCAACATTGCCCACAGTGGGGGCCAAAACTCTTCCCCACACTCTCTCCCTACAACTACTTCAAGTGGTGAGACCCCACCTATGGACCAACAAAGGGTATCAATTCCCTTACCGTCCCCTTCTTCGTTTGGTGGGGATGGGGAATGAAAGGAGTGGATGTTCACTGAAGGGCCCAGCAAGATTCTGGTGGGTGACCAGGAAATTGTCGACAATGACGCCTTTGAAGAGCAAGTAGATGGGCAGGTCGGCGCCCAGAATGATGGTAGTCCCTTTTGGGAAGTGTCTGTGCCCGAGTTTGGGGCCGTCATGGCCCTAAACTTGAGCCATGGGAGGCCAGTGTGGGTTGAAGCTCATGGAATGGGGATGCTAGTGAGGTGGAAGATGCTGGCCCTCGTTGCCCTCCGCCTCCTTCAGGGCTAGCTGTGGAGATGGCCAAGCGCCTTGGGAGAATGTTGTCTCTGGTAAGGCTCTTTTCCCTATATCTTTTTGCTTGTGTGGAGCCTGTTGTCCTTGTACAGAGTTTTCTTAATTCTTTGTGCTTGCACAAAATGTGGATGCTTTGGTGTCTTGGATAGTGGGTGATAGGGCCCACTTGGAGGAGGAGGTTTGTGAATGGCAGAAGTTCTGTTACATCGATAAGAAAGAGATCGACCACCTCACAGCTGAGAGAGAAAAGCTACAAGGCTACCTGGAGTAGTCGGATGGGTATGTTCATTCCCTAGAGGAAGACCTCAACTCTCGTCGCGAGGAGTTGTGTGGCCTGTGTTATGAACTTCTTCGTGTTCAGACTCTCCATGCTCTAGATAGTTTTGCCTTGTATACGACAGAGTTGGAAAAGGTTGCTACCAAGGCGAAAGTGTTACGCTTGAGTGGGGTGTTGGAATCTTCAGAGTGATCCTGAGCTGATGTTGAGAGGAAATGTCAGGAGGCAGTTGTAGCCATGGCTTCTTCTGAAGAGAAGTGTGAGAATGTGGTGAAGGAGTTGTCTAAAAAATAAGAGGCGTTCTGGAAGGAGCACCATCAGAAAGATGCAAGGATAGCAGAGCTGCAAGTGGACCTGAGAACGGCAAAGACTAGGTACAAGAAGTACAAGAAAGAGCGTGAAGGGATAAATGCCCACCAGGACAAAACCCTTGAGAATGTGGTCAAGCTGCATAAGTAAGTGAAAAGATATAGAGAAAAGAGCCTTACTGGAGACAACATTCTCCTCAAGCGCTTAGCCATCTCCATAGCTGAAACTAAAAGAGGTGGAGGGCAACGAGGGCCAGCATCTTCCACCTCACTAGCGTCCCCCATTCCATGTGCTTCAACCCACACTAGCCCCCAAGGCTCAAGTTTGGAGCCATGGCAGCCCCAAACTTGGGTGCAGACACTTCCCGAGAGAGACTACCATCATTCTAGGAGCCGACCTGCTCATTTACTCGCTCTTCAAAGGTGCCATCACCAATAGTTTCCTGGCTGCCCACTAGAACCTTCCCCCCCCCCTCCTTTAGTGGAGGTCCACTCCTTTCACGAGGGGTAGTGCCCCCATCCCCACCAAACTAAGAAGGAGATGGTGAAGGAATTGATACCCTTTCTTGGTTAGTAGGCAAGGTCTCACCACCCGAAGTAGTTGTAGGGAGAGAGTGTGGGGAAGATTTTTGCACCCCACGGTGGGCAACACCTCCAGCTTTAGCTTCTGTTGCAACATTGCGGGCAGTAAAGGTAGAAGCATCAGGCACGCCTCCCCTGAACACACCCAAGGTGAAAGGAGCATATATGTCATTGAAATAGCCTCCACAACAAGGTGTGGATACTACCGAAGGAATGGTAGGAAACTCAAAAGAGGGGGTGCCCACAGAGCCACTCCCTGAGGGCTACTCAAAGTCATTGGCCATCGACAAGTCTGCAACGACCTGCTTCATCAGGGCACTCAGGTCATTGAGACCTAGGCTCACTGAAAGGGAGGCCCTAACAGGGGAAGCAGTGTGGAGGAGTACAACCAGGTAAACATACAGGACGTCCCCTTGATTAGGCTACCTCAACATGGGCGGATTGGTCAGGTGCTACTTTAGTTTTTGGAAGGCTTGGTCACATTCTTCATTCCAACGGTGTAGTTTCCTTAGGACTCAAAAGAAAGGGAGGCATTTATCTGTGAACCTTGACACAAACCTATTCAAGGTGGCCACCTTTCCCGCTAGTCGTTGGGCATCGTTGATAGTTCGTGGCGGTGCCATGTTTAAGATTGCGTCTATCTTCTTAGTGTTGACTTCAATCTCCCTCTCTGAGATTATGAACCCTAGGAATTTGCCCGAGTTAACCCTAAATGCGCACTTAGCTGGATTCAACTTCATCTCTTATTTGCGTAACAGTGTGAAGGATTCCCTGAGGTCTATTAGGTGTTGAGTGGCTTCCTTACTCTTCACTAGTAGGTCATGAACATATACCTCCACGGTCTTCCTGATCTAGTGCTTGAACATTCGGTTGACCAACCATTGGTATGTTGCCCTAGTGTTCTTCAATCCAAAGGGCATCACTCGGTAGCAGTAGAGTCCTCTATCAGTTATGAACACTGTCTTCTCCTCAACTGCCTTATTCATCCTGATCTAATTGTACCTTGAGTAGGCATCCATAAAGCTTAAAACTAGTGCCCAGCTGTGGCATTTACAATGACGTCAATTTGAGGGAGTGGGAAGTTGTCCTTAGGACAAGCTTTTTTGAGGTCAGTGAAGTCCACACACATCCTCCATTTACCTTTTGATTTTTTGACGAGCACCACATTGTAGAGCCATTCAAGGTAGTGCACCTCTCTTATGAAACCCGCCGCTAAGAGCCTATCAATCTCTTCAGCTATGGCCGTGCATTTCTCTGTGCTAAATGAACTCATTTTCTGCCTTACTTTCTTGGCCTCTGGGTTAATGTAGAGGTTGTGCTCTATGATCATATTGTCAATCCCTAACATGTCTTCATGGCTCCAAGCGAACACATCTTTGCATTCGATTAGCAACTGTTTTAGGGTCGGGCCTCTTGGTATTTTGGTGGGAGTTTCGTACCAACCCTTGTGGTGGCATTTGGACGTTCTGGGTGCAACTTTACGATTTCCAATGGCTCATTGGCCTCGGCCTGCAGTAGATTGTTCTCGTCCTTGGCTTTTATCTCTTGTTCCTCTTCTACCTAAGGTGGTGGTAGAGGCTACTCCCCTAAGTTACTCACCAAACAAACTGTTGGTGTCCCTACCTTCAACTACTGGATGTAACACTCTTGTGCCAATATTTGCTCACCTCAAATTTCGTCTACTCCCGTTTCTGTTGGGAACTTCATTTTAAGGTGGTAAGTCAAAGTCACCACCTTTATGTTGTGGAGGGTTGGACGCCCTAATATGGCATTATAGGATGATGGAGCCTTGACCACCAGGAAGTCCATCATGTTGGTGATCGTGTGGGTGCCTTGGCCTGCCGTAACCGGAAGCATTATAGCACCCATGGGTTGAACGGCTTCTCCCGAAAACCCTTTGAGCGGAGAAGGCGATGGCCACAGCTTGTCGGGGTTAAAAACCATCCTAGTGAAAGCATCCCAAAACAGGATGTTGGCCGAACTCCCATTGTCGACCAAGACTCGCCTAGTCATGTAGTTGGCTATCAACAGCGTGACTACCAAGGCGTCATCGTGGGGGTACATATCCCCTCACAATCTTCATCCTCGAACGAAATGGTTGGGTTTGTCCCCAACCTAGGGTATTTGTATGACATGTCTGCCATGTATACCTGATGATATATTGCCCTACGGGCATGGGCCCTTTTCTGCTTGATGACGTAGTGCTACCCCAGCAAAGCCGCCTGCTATCATGCGAATCTCTCCAAGTGGGGCCAGCTCTTGGTCTTTTCTTGGCCGAGGAGAGTTGTTCCTTCCTTGCCTCTCTTGCTTCTAGTGCTTAGGGCTTCTACTTCGCCTCTGTTCTCGTTGGTGACTCTCTTGTCTCTGTGGCTTGCTGTAATCAGCTAGCATTGTTTCCAACTCCCCACTTCCGGACATCTCATCGACTCACTTATTTAGAGTGATGCAATCTTTGGTCGAGTGGAATTGGCTTGGTGATACGTTCAATAGCGCTGGCCCCTGCCTGGTGAGTGTTCTTCCTTCCTTGTTGTACTACTGGTCTCCTGAATGTTGAGGTTGTTGTGGATTAGGCGGCTCCCTTGGTCTTGTTGACTGGTGTATCAGTCACGCCTATCATCTTGGTGGCCTCAACCATTTGTTCTTTTATCTTTATCTTTGGAACTACTTTGGTTCCTATTCTCCGACATTGTTTCCTGCTTTCGTGGCTCTAAGAGAGCTAGTAGTGTATCCTCCACATTAACAAAATCGTCTACTCGGTCGATAAATTCCCTTAAGGTAGAGGGAGTTCTTTTGGCCAATTCAACCATGAATCGGCTTTGAGGCCAGATTCCCCCTAGGAGGGCAGCCAGGGTGAGCCTTTCTTTGTTGAAGCATGTAAGGTAAGTTTTTAGGTTTTCTCCCTCTTTTTGTTTTATGGTCAGCAGATAGGCGGCTGGCTTACGACACCTTCAAAATTGCGTTTGGAACGATTTTGCCAGCTCCTTGAAACTGCCAATAGATCAGGGATGTAGGGCTCCAAACTAGCCTCATGCTATCCCTTTCAACGTTAGTGGGAAGGCACGACAAGCCACTTCCTCAGGGAAGTCGTGAAGGGTCATATGTGCTTTAAATTTTCGAGGTGATTAACAGGATCCTTGGATCCATCGTATAAGTTGATTTACAGAACTTTAAATTTGGATAGTGGTGGTATCGCCTCCGCACTGTGTGCATCCTTTTCTTCTCTATTTCTTCATTGTTTACCCCTCCGCACTATGTGCATCTCCACCAACCTATATATTTTGGACAGGTGGGGGGTTATCCTTCTGTCGTTTCAATTCTTCGTTCTCATTTTGCAGTTGCTCGACAATTGTCATCACCTGTTTCAGCCTTTTTTCAGCTTCTGCTAACCTTTGTTTCCACTTTCGTCATGTTTGTTTCTGTATCATGGTTTACATTTGATCGCGTAATAGTTGGCATGTGAAAATCATATTAAAGCCTGTATAAACCCCGTAGACGGCGCCACTGTACAGGATATGTTTTACATTACCAACTACACGGTTGACCTGCAATAATAAAGGGGCAGCACTAGTTGCCCCGGGGAGCCTCCGATACTTTAGTTAGAAATATAGTATGAGAATAAGTATATATAAAAGATGAAGTGAAGTGCTTGTTACCTCTCGTGGGTTATTTATAGAAGAACATGAACATGTTGTGATGACAACTAACTCATGTGCGTATCGTCCATGATCCTTTCATAATTGGAAATGATAGCTCTTGTTTTGTATCCAACTATGGGTTCGATCTCCAACTCCCGAGGAAGTTATCTGCCACGTGGTTGTGGTTATGGGCCTTTTGGCTGTGGCTCTCCCAACCCTAAATTAATGCTTTGGGCAGGCTTCCTAGTCGTGGGCTTGGTTACTGAGGGGGCCCAAATATCCCCTCCACTTTTCCTTAATTTGTACTAGGGATTGAGAACATTTTGCTGAATTACAAGTCAACTGATATCTTTTATGATCAATATTAACATATGCTTTTGATAAAGATAAAATGGCTTCATATTAATTTGTTGACGATATTCAGTATGCCTTATAAACATCATTTAATGAATATTGTAATATTAATTTACAATCATGTATATATATATATACTTATAATCTTTCTCAAATCTAGTCTCTAGAATTTGAACAAATTAAACTCTAAGATCAGTTTCAATGCGGATTAATTAATATATATAATTATGTTGGCTGTATATAATATATATATATATATTATATATATTAATTACTTGCTAGTAGCTACTGCTAGCTCCATGTGGTTTTTTTTTAGAAGTCCAGCCCCTTTGAAAATAGAGTAGTACCCCACCCAACAGTCACTTATATTTAGTCGTAATTGGTAATTATATATGGTTAAAGTGTCGTGTTACTAAATAATTAAGAGCAATGATTAATGGTCCCAACGTCATTGCATGCTATTATATATATTCTATAAAAATTATAAATTTATAAACTGGTATATATGGATTTATGTGTTTATTTTTATAGAATTTTTTTGTGACTAAAGAATTTCTCTTTTAATTTTAGTTAGAGGCAAAGGGAATATGGGTTAGACTTTTATAAAATTAATAAATAGAAAATCATTAATTAATAGATATTGTTCTATCCTAATTAATTAAGGTTAATGATAGCGAGATCTTTCACCTTGATAACTTGGTTCTTGTACGTTTGGCGTTTATGGGTTGTCTCTTGGTCTAAATCGAGAATAACTTGAAACTAAATATATTAATATCATGCTGAGCCGCACCCTAATATTCAGAACATGATATGCCATCTCAGATTCTCAAGATAATGTCAATCCACTAAAAGCTAGCTTACTTTGGTGGTGATCCTTTTGTTCCTGCCGTGAGTTTCGTAACTAACTAAATCTCTAAGTGCATATCCCATTGTTCATGGAAGGACCGCATGCGATTGTATGTGTAACGCCCCGGCCTCACACGGGTCGGAGAGTTACTTCCTATCACTTCAACTCACATTTCAATAATATAATTATAGACTCCAAATATAATGCCCCGATTCCAGAAGTCCAGAGAATTAGCTCTTAATACCAATATCAATTCTAATACCACAACTATAAAAATTAGAAATTGTAAAATATTATAAGAGTATACAAGGATGGGCTCTTTGGGAAAGCCATGGAACCAAAAAGAATTCTAAGATTATACAAGCTTCCAGACCAAACCGTGCCATAGAGGGGGAGTCCCTACTCACCGAGAGAGAAGGAGAGGCACGACGAATAGTGAGCTGGGCGGTGGTCTCTCTCTCATCACATGGTTTCTCTCTCATCACTCTCTCGCTCTCAGTGCTCTGCCTCCAAGCTCACCGGCGAATTCATCTCAGCTATTCATCTCCGTCGATGTCCAACTTCGACTCCCTGTCGCTGTTGATCTGCTCTTTCTCGGTGAGCTTACTTTTTCCCCATGTTATGGACGGTTCTTTTCTATTTCATAAACTTTATCTATAATATTTTTTTAAGCTTCCCATTTTATTTCCAAAAACATTCCTTTAGGTAAGTTTTATATTTATAAGTCTAGTACTCATTTTATGAGAGTAATATATATATATTTAATATATGAAATTTTTTTATGTGTACAGTACTTACAAAATTTTATTTTGAATCCTTTTAAAAGAAATTTTTTGATGTAACCAAAATTATGATTTATTTTTTTCTACTTATAATAATTTTGATATAATTATGTTAATTAGTTTTATATTTTATAATTAGACCTCTTTAGTAAATGAGTTAGAATTAAGTACTTTAGTCAGAGATTAAGTTGGATTTTGAGAAATTTAGGAAGTGATGATATTTTGAGGGATTGAGAATTGAATTTAGGTTTTTCAGGAATTAAAACACGTTAATTTTAGCATTTTAGGTTTAAATATCGAAATATGTATTCGACTGAAAATTTACGGGAATTATGTAATTATTTTATATGTAAAGATTAATATTTGTTCGGCATTATTGAGGAAATATTTGAAATGATAAGAAGTCCAGATAAGCGAGATTTCTATACTACACTTTGTGACGCCCTGACTCCCACGTATAAAAAGTTTCGAGAATCGTGACATCAGGATGATGACAACCCGGGTCATACATCCCAACGATACATGCTCAAGTGTGTGCAACGTGCCACCAGAGCACCAAAAAGTCGCAGCGGTTAAAATAAATAAATATACTAAGTACCAAAATTTTATTTAATACAAAAATTAACCAAAATAAAAATCCATAATACAGCAAAAGCCAAATACATAAACAGGCGAGAAATAAATTTCATAATCCAAAACAGCAGCAACCACATGCCACCTTCTCTAGGAAGCCGATCCCACAAGCTCCACAACCTCACCTGTATCAAAATTGACAGTACTATAAAATGGTACCGTAGGTAAGTAATAATCCAAACAATCTCTAAGATTAAAATACATTTAATGCAACCAACATTCATGCACATGAGGATATATGCACCAAACCCAAAAATATCTTTTTTCAAAAATGATTTACACAAAAATATTTATTGGACACTGTAGGCGGGACTCTTCTACCATCCCTGCTTACTACCATCCCTACCGCGTGTACCGTAGGCGGGACTCACAGGCTGGACAACACCACCATCCCTATGCGTACACCGTAGGTAGGAATCACAGGCGGGACTATACCACCGTCCCTCCTTACCACCATCCCTACAGTCTCCTTTCCTTTTTCCCACAAATGAAACCCCAGATTTCAATAAACACAAACATGATTATGCGTGCACATGCAATGCACCAATCCAACAATAAATTCCAACAACCAACCCAACAGTAAATTCCAACAATCAATCTAGATCACAACACAACCAATCACAGACATAATAAACCAGTCAGTGCAAAAATATATTAAAACCTTAAAGATGTTCGAGAAAATACTTACAGCACTTTAATATATTTTTCGGAGGATCACGAGAGAGCTGGAAGTGCCAAAACAGCAACACCACAGTGTAAAAACACTGTAGCCGAAAAACATAGTAAAACCCAAAATCACACGGGGCCAAATGAAGACTTGGGAACGGTAGGGTAGGACCTATGGGAGGTGATGAAGTTAATGGTAGTGGCCTTTGGCCGTGGGTGGCGGCCGAAACGACGGTGGAAGGCCGAGAAGTGAAAAACGGAGTGGGTGTTCGTTGGGGTGGCTCCGGCAATGGATCGGAGCTGAAATTAGGTTGGTTAGGACGGCAAGAGGCCGGTGAAAAGGTGGTGAAGAAATGGTGGCCGGAGGTGGCTGGACGGCAGCGTAGCGACGCAAAGGCCGCCTCGGGTTCAAAACGGGCATGGAGGCTAACAGCGGCAAGGTGCGGTCTGGGATTTGAAGGAGAGACTCGCTGGCAGGTGGGGAAGCCGGTGGTGCCAGGGGTGTCGGCCATGGACGACCGGCGGCGGCTCAGGGAGGGTGCAGCCGAGTTAAGCGTGGGAGAGGAGAGAGAGAGGTATCTGGCAGGGGAGAGAGGAAACCGGAAGAAGAAAGAAGAAAAAGAAAAAAAGAAAAAGAAAAAGGGAAAAAGAAAAAGAGGAAGAAGAAAAAGGAGATTCAGTCTTTTCAACTTGGGTTTCGAAAGTGATTCAACGAAAAAGATTTTAAAACCATAAACTAAATAAAATAATTCAAACTCAGTGAAATGCTTTATTAAAACAATAAAAATATTAAAATCCAAAAACAAGCCAATTTAAATTAAAGATCAATTTAAAATGTAAAACAATAAATAATATTAAGAAAATCCATTAAAATGATTTTCACAACTTAAAATATTATAAAATAATATTTCAAAACTCACTTAATTTTAAAATAAGAGAATAAATCTTTAAATTAATTAAACTAATCCTTCGTTAAAAAGGGGTATTACACATTTTGCATAAAAAGAAATGAAATGAGGTTGACTTTGAAAATAAGCATGTTTGTTTTTTAAAAGAAATATGAAAACGACCTCAGATGTTTGTTCTGCATAAGCATAAATTCTATATGAAACAAAGTATTTTCTGTCATGACTGTTGTAGACATGAGCTAATTTTGAGCATTCTGTTTCTGAATTATGCAAAAAGAGCGAATATGAAAATCTAAAAGTTTTTTATTCTATTTATCTTGAACATGTGAAATGATCTGAAGTTTTTCAGTATTCTGTTTTGATATGATGTGGCATCTAAAAACCTTGGCATGAATTTCTAATTCTATATCTGAATATGATATGGTTCCGATGTTGTTTTATTCTATTTTTGTTTATGTCCTGCTACGGGTATAATGGTGGTTTATAACCCTACCACGAAAGTGAAACATGGTATACGGCCTCGCCACAAGTATAATGGTGGTTTATAACTGATCGGTGCAAAACTGCAAGTGCATAGTATCGGAGTTTTATTGTAAAGTGATGAGAAGAGCATCGTCCTCAGAGATTGGTAACTTACTTTTGACAAATACTGAAATTATACTAATCTCAAGTTTATTTAGAAAAATAACTAAGATTTTTGTGATTGCAATTTAAAATAAAATCAATTCAAAGAAAATACTCCAAGGAAAAGAAAGTTGGTCGAAGATCAAATTAATTAGAAAGAAAACTTCTAGGAAATCGATTTCACCTAATCCCTCACTATGCTTTACTCATCTAACTAATTGAATTTAGTTCTCTCTATTTGTTAGCAAATCTCCAAAAACATCCAAAAGCCTCTTTCGATAGTCAATTGGAAATATTCATGTTCATCATTTTACACAAGAGTATGCAAATTAATAAAGCAAGAAAGCGATAAGACCAATGATTTTAAGACTATATAGGTTCATATAAGTCTTTCGATCTCTATTTACCTATGCTGAAATATCCAAGTTCTATCTTATAATTTCCTCTTTCGATAGCAAATCACAAGATCAAAATCATCTAATTAATGGCCAGTTAATTAGAAGCAATAAGCTTAGAATAAATCAGATACACATAGAAGATAATTACTTCAAAATAGCATAGAAAAGCAAGCATAGTTCGAAACTAGATTATATTGTTTTCCTAGAATAAACAAATTTAGTTTATGCTAAAAATTATTTCAACATAAACGAATTCACCATAATTTTTCTAAGGGGAATAGAAGAAAATTAACACTAAAAAATCCTCATCCCTATTCATTGCGTCGTCTTTGTCAATTTTTCTTCGTACGCGCCCTCTTCATCAGTTTTTCTTCAAAAACCTTTTCTTTTCTTTTTTTTTTTGTACCTTCAATAGGTGGGTAGTTTGGTAGAATAAGTCCAAGTCCAAATCCATCACGTCTCCTCTTTTTGAATTTAATGAATATCTTCTTCTTCTTTTTTTCTTCTTTTTTTATTTTGAACTTCCTCTCTTCCTGGTACTGGTAGCTAGTTATACGCCAATAATCACTTCTCTTTGCCAACGTCTCAAGCCAAGTCAAATACTTGCTGGTGTATATCCGTAAAAACCAAGAAGCAAATCCTGCTAGGTCCCGCATATTGCTCCAAGCCTCCAACGCTCCATTCCATAAAACCAGCCTTGCATCTCGCATCTTTCACAGACCTCTTCTATTATATGTAGCTTGATTTTTCTCAAAAATAAAAACCTGCTGATGCGTGTCACATGCATTCAAACTGCCAGCTTCATAAATAACAAGGAAATGATCTCCTTGGTGTCAGTTCGTGTCGTTCCTCTACGTAAAACTCTCTTTTGGTTTTATTTTTCAAAGAGCCAAACTCTTCAATAAAATGAGAACGAGTCCCTAGATGATGAACTTATAAAATTTGGATCTTCTTTTTCTCAAATCTGAAATAAATTTAAATGATGACTACGAAGCCTAAAATAACAAAAATGAATAAAATTGGACTAAAGTTTAAAGTTAAGAAGTGACAAAATATACTTAATTATGCAAGTCATCAAACACTCCCAAACTTACAACTTTGTTTGTCCTCAAACAAAAAGAAAAGAGAATAAAATAAAATAAGAGACCACTATAGACTATATCAACTAGACCCCATAGAGAAGTATCATCACTCACCAAGCCATGATCTAAAATTAGATTTCATCACTAGTATCTTACTCGTTTAACATCAAAGATAGCAGGAAAATCAATAAAAAATTTAGCAATTTGTCAAGCAAAAGTTAAGTGTTTACTTCAACCTAAAGCTAAGACCTAGAGTGTGCGTGTGCGTGTGATATTGTCAATTTAACTCCAAACCACCTGCAAACTCAGTAAAAGTAGAACAATTTTAATCAAAAGAATTCTCTCAAAACTTAACCCCATAAGTCCAATTTTCAGAAATCATCTCCACTAATGTAGTCAAACACCAAAATAAAGGATCAAAAGGTCTTTAATCAGGAAACGTTGTCAATTGTATAAGGACCTATCCATCTTGATTTTAACTTGCAAGGGAAGAGTTTGAGTCGTGAATTGAAGAGTACTAAAACCTACTGTCCTGGAGAAAACTCATGCCTAAGAATCTGTTTGTCATGCCACTTCTTCGTTCATTCTTTGTATATCTTTGCATTTTCATAAGTATCATTCTAGAATTCATCCATATCATTCAATTGAACAAGTAGCTTTTCCCCTACTGCCTTCAAATCATAATTAAACTTCTTTGTAGTTTGCTGCATCATTTTTACAGAAAATGCAAAATCCGGCTTTGCTACAATCGGCTCTAGCCTCCCCACTTCATTGCTAAGTGATGTATCCTACTGCAAAGATCGTTCTAGGTGATCGGCTAGTGCATCTCCTTGAAAGGCTTCTTCTACACATTATTTAATGACATCTACCCGAAAGCAAGTGCTTGGCTCTTCTGGAAATCTTATGACTGGGTAGATGTTGAACATAATCTCTTCCTTGTTCACACTCAATGTTAATCACCCTTTTGAACATCAATTAAAGTCCTTCCCATAGCCAAAAATGGTCAGCCAAGAATTAGTGGGACTTCTTGGTCTTCCTCCATATCTAATACCACAAAATCAGTAGGAAAAATTAATTTATCCACTTTTACCAGTACGTCTTCTATGATTCCACGTGGATACTTGAAGGATCGATCTGCTAGTTGCAAAGAAATGGTTGTTTGGTTCATTTCTCCAAGTCCCAATTTCCTACAAATAGAAAGTGGCATAAGATTAATGCTAGTACCAAGATCACATAAAACTTTATCGAAAACCAAATTTTCAATAGTGCATGGCAAATTGAAACTCCCAGGATCTTTTAATTTCTGAGGCAATTTCTTTTAAAGAATAGCACTACATTCTTCAGAAAGTTTCACTGTTTCATACTCTTCCAACCTTCTCTTCTTGGAAATGATGTCCTTCATAAATTTGACATAATTTGGCATTTGTTCCAAAGCATTTGCAAAATAAATATTTATGTGAATTTTCTTTAAAATATCCAAAAACTTAGAAAATTGCTTTTGTAATTTTTGTTGTTGAAAACGTTGAGGATAAGGAAGTGGAGTAGAGAGAATAGGAGGATTGTCAGGAAATGAAATTCTTGGATGCATGTCAATCTCTCTTGGTGTATCATCCTCTTCTTCTATTTTATTCTTACTTTAGCCATTGTTTATAGCTATAGGGGTGGACTGGGTTTTCTTTGATGGTGACCTCTCAATTTCTCTTCCACTCCTAAGTGTGATGGCCTTGCATTGTTCCCTTGGATTCACTTCTGTATTGCTAGGAAAAGTTCATCTTTGTTGGGCATTGATAGTTGTAAAATACTTAAACAAGTTCCTTTTAAAACATAAATATTTTCTATATATTCTTATACCTCAAATAAAACTATGCTAAGTGAGTTTCAAATATCCTGACAAGAGAGAATTTTGGGAAAGTAAAGTCATAATTATGGGCTATTTGGGAAAACATACACAAAAGGAAGGAAAACCGAGAACAACCATGCAACAGGACATAATCACCGAGTGTAACACCCAGACCAGCAAGAAACTCGCATTCAATTTTCTTTAGGTTGTTAGTTTTATCTTATTTTATTTTTATTTTTAAGTTCTTTTATCATCAAGAGGTAAGTCCAATTTTTTTTCAGATTTCCGATATGGACCCAAAGCCACGTGCATGTCCCATGCATGTTGATCTCCTTCTCCCCCCTCGAAGTCGTTTCTTCCAACCAACCACCATGCGCGTAGGAAAAGCTCTGTAACTGTTGCTTGTACGTAGGAAAAAACTAAATAACCGTTGCCCATGCTCGTCGATTCCCCTATTCCTTTTTCATTTCCCCAAGCTTTTTCATTTCCATTCTCCTCGTCATGCAGCACCTACTATCAGCGCCAACGTTGGCTCCTTTTCATGATCACGTCGATCGCTGTTAAAGAAATAAACGCACAAGAATTGTATGATGAAAGTTCACTACAGAAATTGTAGGAACGGATTCATATTGATTTGCCACTACCTCTTGTGCCTTTACATTGCACAGTATATGGATATATATATATATAGAAAAGTAAATCCTAACAGAAGTGTGCCAGCTCATTGTTTTTGTTTATAGATCGAATCTTTCTGAATATTCTCATCTATTCTAGAAGATTGTTGTGAGTGATATTTCGGTAAGGCAGAGGGTACAGTTGTCTCAACATCCCCCCGCGATCCAGGCATCACTGGAACAATAGTGAGATTGGATCGAAGCTGTGTAACTGAGGAGAAGAAAGTGGTTTAGTCATGATATTAGCAATCTGATCTTTACTTGAAATGAAGGACACTTGTAGAGATTTGGCAACTACTCTTTCCCGAACAAAATGATAGTCGAATTCCACATGCTTTGTCCTTGAATGCAGAACTGGATTGAGTGAAAGGTAGGTTGCACCAAGATTATCACACCAAAGTGTTGGTGGAGTAGAGAGCTGAATTTCAAGTTCTTTTAATAGTGACTGCAACCAAATAACTTCACATGCAGTATTAGCCACAGATTTATACTCAGCTTCAGTAGAAGACTGAGCAACAGTAGGTTGTTTCTTAGAACCCCAAGAAATCAAATGAGCACCAAAGTAAATACAAAAACCTCCTGTGGAGCGACAATCATCTGGACAACCGGCCTAGTTAACATTAGAGAAGGCAGCAAGAGTATAAGTGGAAGATGAAGAAAAACATAGACCAAAAGTGCGAGTGTTATTAAGATACCTAAGAATTCGTTTAACAGCCATCCAGTGGGGAAGGCATGGACAATGCATAAACTGACAAACACGGTTTGCAGCAAATAAAATGTCAGGTCTAGTGAATGCAAGGTATTGAAGACTTCCGACAACACTACGATACCAGTGAGGATCCTTAAAGGTTGATCCATCTAAGGTTGTTAATTTTTCAAAGACTGACATTGGAGTGGTGACTACCTTGGAGTTGAGCATACCAGTACGAAGTAACAAATCAGTAACATACTTGGTTTGTGACAAGTATAGACCAGACTGATTTCGGCAAACCTCTATACCAAGAAAATAATGAAGCAAACCTAGATCTTTAACAGGAAAATATTGCTTTAAGGAAGTGATAAAATCTAAGATAAGTACAGAGTTGGAACCAGTGACCAAAATGTCATCTACATATATCAAAATATAGACACAACCAGAGGCAGTACGCATAATGAAAAGAGAGGAATCAGAACTGGAACAAACAAAACCAAGATAAAGTAGTCTATCGCTAAGCTTAGAAAACCAGGCTCTAGGAGTCTGTTTCAAACCATACATAGACTTTCTTAACTTACATTCATGAGCTGGAAAGTCTGGATTCACGAACCCAGGAGATTGCTTCATGTAGACCGCCTCCTCAAGATCACCGTGTAAGAATGCATTTTGTACGTTGAGTTGATGCAAAGGCCAATTTGAAGACACATCAAGAGAAATCAAAAGACAAATGGTAACTGGTTTAACAACTGGACTAAAAGTTTCATGATAGTCCAAACCGGGTTGCTGATGAAAACCTTGAGCAACTAGACGCGCTTTATGACGCTCAAGTGACCCATCAGATTTGCGTTTGGTTTTCAGAACCCATTTGGACACAAGCAAATTATAAGTAGGAGAGAAAGGAACAAGATCCCAAGTTTGGTTGCTAAGAAGAGCATCCATCTCAGTTGCCATGGCAATACGCCACTCAACGAATTTAGAGGCCTTTGTAAATGAAGTAGGCTCTTCAGAAATAATGGAGGAGGAAGTGACAGAGGAGATGGTGAGAGAAGTAGTCGGCTTGGAAGAAGGCCGATAGATAGTACCATCATTTTGTCGGCGAGGACAGAAGGTATTTGTTTTTGATCTAGTGAGCATCAGGTGAATCGATGAAGACTAGTTTTGATTTTGAGAGGAAGGAATGCATTCGGTAGAAGGAAGAGAAGCAGAGTCTTGTAAAGGAAAGGGCGAAGCGGCGGATGATGCATCAGATGAGAAAATAGAAGAAACCCTAGGAGATGAAGTGGGTTGGGTCGAAGAAGTTGGTGTGGGCAGGCCGAGAGGAGTAATGGGTCTGATTTGAGGGACGATGGGAGGAATCTGTAAGATGGGCTGAGAAGAAAAAGTGGGCCGAAGATGAGTCAGGCATGGAGGAAGAAGAATTGGGCTTAAGAAGCAAAAGGAAATTGGGTCTTATCAAAAATTACATTCCTGGAAATGTAAATGCAGCTCGTAGATAGATGAAGACAAATGTACCCCTTGTGATCAGGACTATAGCCCATGAACACACAGGGCTTGGATCGATAGTCCAATTTATGTTGATTAAAGGGCTTGAGATTGGGCCAACAGGAAGACCCAAAAAATTTAAAAAATTTATAATTAGGGTAAGGATGTTTGTTGGGTTTGATTTATCAGATGGTGCCATGGAAGGAAAAAAAAATTTGGACGTGAGTCCTATTTAGGCTCTAGATACCATGTTAAAGAAATAAACGCACAAGGACTATGATGAAAGTTCACTACAGAAATTGTAGGAATGGATTCATATTGATTCCTTTACATTGCACAGTACAGGGATATATATAGAAAAGTAAATCCTAATAGAATTGTGCCAGCTCATTGTTTCTATTTACAGATCGAATCTTTCTGAATTTTCTCATCTATTCTAGAAGATTGTTGTGAGTGATATTTCAGAAAGGCAGAGGGTACAGTTGTCTCAACAATCGCTGCCTTCACACCCTCTGTCTCTATCTAACTTCTCCGCACCACGTCGCAAGGCGCACCTAGAAGCGCCACCGCCCAACTACCACAGGACAGCCTCCATGGCCCAGCACCTTCGTGTCCTCATATAGGGACCAACCGCTACGCGCACTTCAACAGCCGGCAACAACCAACATCTTTTCACCGCTGCCCTTCACGTCCAAGAAGTAACTGACAAGCCAGCTCAACGTAGACTCAAGCCTTCGTCAGCCCATTTCCGTCGCCTCAACCTTGCATCGAGAACCCCACGGCACCGAAGCTCCGTCGCGCCAACCAACAATCACCAACTTTCGTGGGAAGCTGAAACCGAAACTGCTCTATTTTTAGCCCACAGAGCAGAGCAACTCCTCCCCAAGCATGCTGCACGTCTCCTCACGTACCACCATGCATCACTGAGCAGCACCACCATGACACGCACCTTGCACCACCCTGAACCACCATGCATAACCTGGAGCCTTCGTGAGCCACCATCACAGCACCTTCACCCCTCACAGTTACTCTCTCTCTCATCACTCTCTCGCTCTAGCCGCCCAGCTTGGCAGCCTCGCCACCGCACGCCCTCCTCCACGCTCCAGCCGCGCCACTACACTTCCTCCAGCCCAGCCCATCGCACCTTGCCCCTCCACGCATATCTTGGTTTCAGCGTAAGTCCATGCCGCCGCACTTCAACTCTTTTGTTTTTCATGCTGGCTGACTTAAAGAGTTCTATACTCCCCCCCGCCCCTCCCGAATCATCACCTCCTCTTCCTTTTACCCTAGGCTCACCCAAAATCCCAAATCGACCTTTTCAAATTTTTTCAACACCTGCATCATTCACAGCGACCCCGAAGTTCTCTCTTGCACCGTACAACTTTATACAAATTTATATCTTTGGGTTTTCCTCAAATACACTAATACAGTTCTCAGATTTTGAATATTTAACTTAGATTTTTTTTTCTGGATTAGACATCTGCATTACTTGTTGTAGAGAAAAAATCTGGGAAGGAAAACCCAAAATCTGGGTCTGATTATATCTCAAGCATCAACGATTTGAAAAAAGCAAATCCCAAACTCTGGGTCTGATTATATCTGTAGACATCCGCATTACTTGTAGAGAAAAAAAATCAAATCCGTCTATAAAAAGTTACGATTTTGTGTGTGTGTGTG